>CAACVS010000181.1:80255-156077 GCA_900660405.1 Pseudo-nitzschia multistriata | reverse complement strand
GATTG
This sequence comes from Pseudo-nitzschia multistriata, assembly GCA_900660405.1. Lineage (NCBI taxonomy): Eukaryota > Bacillariophyta > Bacillariophyceae > Bacillariales > Bacillariaceae > Pseudo-nitzschia > Pseudo-nitzschia multistriata. The sequence goes on along the minus strand of CAACVS010000181.1, from coordinate 156,072 downwards.
TCGATTGTCGATTGTCGATTGCGGATTGTCAATTGCGGATTGTCAATTGCGGATTGTCGATTGCGCGTCGATTGCGCCATGGTTGTTTCAGTTCGATTGCGCCATGGTTGCTTCAGTTAGTTATCTAAGTGTAATGAACTACTAATTACTATTTCTACAGTTACTCCTCCAGTTACTCCAGTTACATTATGAAGAGTGAGGAGTGAGCAAAAGGAGCAAGAAGCGACCTGCGACCTATGCGGTACACCGTGTTATTTGAGTTCCTTCCCCACTGTAGCACCGTGTTATTCTGTGTTGCCAGTTTTCATGGGAAGGATCATGGGAAGGAAACCGGGACCGGTAACTAAGAGGGAACGCGTTGGAATCACACACGATTGGTTTACATAGAGCTAACTTGCTGGCATGCTTTCGTTTACATAGAGCTAACTCACGGGATCCAACGATCCAACAAGTTTTCATGTGAACCTTTTACTACACGAAGTATCGTGTATTACAAGTTTTCATGTGAACCTTTCTACACGAAGTATCGAGTATGATTCCTTTTACACGTAGTAGTATTGCGTATTGGATTTACAAGCAGTATTAGTACATGTATTGGATTTACAAGCAGTATTAGTATGCAGTACTCATAAATCAGTGCAGCAAGTKGAGCAAACAGCAATCAGCAAGGAGTGGAGCAAACAGCAATCAGCAAACAGTAGTTTAACTTAGTAATCTTAATTCTTAATTCGTATTTGACCATGGGATTACATCGAATCGTCCTCTGAGGAGGACGAGGACGAGTCCTCACACTGTCGCTGTCTCTTCCTCTTCTTCTTCTTCTTCTCGACAAACGCGCTGGCAACAACACGTACCATATCTTTGATTTCTGCCAAAGTATGCTGGTACTGTTGAATGGATGCTTCTTGGTAAGCTTTATACTGTTGCATTGATGCTTGAACAAGCGTTTCTTGGTGCTTCATCGACATGTTGAACATGGATGTGATATCTGTGTTGATGATGCTGGTACTGGTGGAGCGACTGTTGGTGGCGGATGCTTTTGAGTATGCTCTCTTGAGGGGAGCACGAGGGCGAGGAGTGCTCAACAGGTGAGGAACAATCGATGCATGAGTTGATTGGGTTGTTTGCTGTGTTTGCTGAGTCGATTGGGACTCGTATTGCTGAGTTCTTGTTGCTTGAGCAAGCTGCACCATCTGAGTTGCAGTCTCCTCCTCAAGCTGACGAGTTGGCGTCTCAAGCTGCTGAGTCGGCGAAAGCGTCTCAAATCGAGGAGTGAGAAGCTCAGCAGTCGCAGTCGTTTCTTGGGTAAGTTGAACAGTTTCTTGAGTAAGTTGCCACTGAGGAGGAGGACTTGGGGTCTTATTGTTGTTGTCTTCACCATTCCTCAGCGCTAAAGTGGTGTTATCCTCACTAATCGCGTATCCTTCTTCCAGATCAAACTCCTCTTCCCCATCTCCAATGGCTGCCTTGGMACCAATCAASTYCTTGATCTCCTTTGCAAGCCTGATTGCTGGATTCATGTACGGATTGCTGGTAGGACTCGTTTTCCTGTGGAGGGAGGAGTACTTCCTGAGGATGGAATCCTTGTCTCTTCCAGTCCCCCAGTTCTCTTCATGGGTRTCAACAACAACTGCCCATTGTTCTGGTCCAATAGGAAGGATCCTCCTCATGAGTGTCAACATGTCCATGGTCTCTTTCTGGGTGTAGTTGGTGGAACCTTTGGATCTTCCTCCTCTTTCTTGAGCAATTGACCTTGGACGCGTTGCTCCTCCTGCTCCTCCTGGTGCTGTCGACCTTGCAGCTTTTGTTGCAGCTGTTGGTGCTGTTGGTGGAGCCATGATCCTTCTGTTCTTTTTGTGAGCCGGCAAAGAGGAGGGTACCGGTATGTGAATCACATACGGGATGTCGTCTTCTTCCCTCTCAAGAGAGCGCCGGCTCTCTTCCCTCCTCCTCTTAGCAAGCCGCGCTTGCTGCTGCATCCTCCACAACAGAAGAATCTGGATGCTTGTATTAGAATTAAGTAGAGGGCTCCACGCGCCAACAACGACCATCCTCAGCATTGTTTCTCTTTGTTCCTTCTCTTTGTTGTTCCTTCTCTTTGTTGTCATTCCTTCTCTTTCTTGCTGTCGAAGAAAAGATGTGCTTTTTCTTCCTTGACACTTGAATCGGTTTGCCGCCTGTTTAGGGCGCGCCTGCTCCCGAGACTGAAAAATGGTTAAGTCAAGGATTCCAATAAAAAAATATGTAAATTACATATTTTTTGGTTGTCGTGGGCCCACGACAACCAAAATTTATGTATTTTGGGTCATAATGCGAGCCGGCCGGTCTCATTTTTACACAGATATATGTTATCGGGAATCACCCATTGTAAAAGTACTCGTACTAAAAAGGGAAACGTAGTTTTCAGTTTTTCCAACGTTTTTTGTCTATCCCTGTACCGTACTGTGACCAGGGGTGACCCCTGACTGTGAGATGTGAGATGGTACATTAGACGTTAGCTGTTTTGCCGGCGCGAAATCAGAAATTAGAAATCGCATGTTTTTTTTTCCCTCAAGGAGGTACAGTATGAGTGTCAAAGGTAGTTGTTACATTGCATTGTATTGAATTTGATAGTTCATACAGTCCAAGACAACTCCAGTTGAAGAAATAACACTCGAAAGATGGAACGATACCAAAAAATTGCAAAAATAGGAGAGGGGACGTATGGAATTGTGTACAAAGCAAAAGATCGAGTCACGGGTGAAATAATTGCTCTGAAAAAAATTCGACTTGAGGCCGAAGATGAGGGAATACCATCTACAGCTATCCGAGAAATATCATTACTCAAAGAGCTGCAGCATCCAAATATCGTGAGACTTTATGACGTTGTGCACACGGAACGGAAACTCACATTAGTATTCGAGTTCCTTGATCAAGATTTGAAAAAGGTAAGCCCCGAAAAAGTACAAATGTGAGACAATTACGAAACCTGCCTTTTTGCAAAACGCCAACTGATACTTTTTGCACATCATCTCTTTCGTTCGACCAAATAACATCCTAATCTGCGTCTGTAACCTGAAATCCCATTTGATTCAAAAATTTTGAATACTTCACAACAACAACACAAAAACTGCAGTATTTGGACGTCTGCGATTCGGGGTTGGGACTACCAATTCTGAAGAGCTTTTTGTATCAACTATTAACAGGTGTTGCCTATTGTCACCACCACCGTGTACTGCACAGAGATTTGAAGCCCCCTAATCTATTGATCAATCGGGAGGGACAATTGAAATTGGCCGACTTTGGTTTKGCACGAGCCTTTGGAATTCCCGTGAGATCTTACACCCACGAGGTTGTTACTCTTTGGTATCGGGCACCAGATGTGTTGCTTGGATCTCGAAAGTATTCGACACCCGTTGATATATGGAGCGTTGGTTGCATCTTCGCGGAAATGGCCAACGGCCGGCCCCTTGTCGCAGGGACGTCCGAGGAAGATCAACTCGATCGTATTTTTCGACTGCTGGGAACTCCCAAACCGCAACGTGATTTCCCAGGCATCGTTGAGTTGCCGGAATACAGCCCGGAGAGCTTTCCGCCTTATCCACCTCCCAGGGGCGGATTGGCAAGCCTTGTTCCGACACTGGACGCCTCGGGCGTAGATTTGTTGAATTGCATGCTGCAATATGATCCCGCAAGACGGATTACGGCTCAGGCGGCATTGCAGCATCCGTTCTTTGCGGACATGAAACCAGATGGTGGCAGCAAAAGTGCTAGGGCTGTGGGGGGAATGTAGAATTAACAACGGGTTAACAACGCATTAAACAGATAATTTTACTTTTCGTTCTGCTTCTGCCCCCCGAACAATGGTGCGTACGTTTGATTATGGGTACAAGCGCAGACAATTTTGTTCTAGTCCTATTTTAACAATAATATGCAACGCAATCGAGAAATGGTTGAATTCTCTTACAAATGCTTCACCTACTTCTTATTGGTTTCTATTGGTACGCGCCTTCTGATTTGTGGAAACTGCAACGACTGCAACCCTTATTCATGCAATCTGATTCAACTGTGCTATTAATATGATTCGATTTTTTTACAGGAATTATTTCCGCAACCTGTATTCTTCTTACTTTTTCATGCTTGCTTTTTTCAATTGCTTCACGTGCTTGTCTTGCTCCTTTTTCAATTTCTTCATCGCGGATTTGGTGAGCTCATTTCCCTCGGCGTCGTGCGTAGGCACGCCATTGTCGTCGAATTTTGAGTACTTGCCCTTGAATTCTTCGGCTTCCTTGAAAAAGTTAATGGGGTCGATTTTCAAACGCGCCTCCTTTGCCGCCAGATCTGCCTTTTGCTTTGCCTTGCGTGCCTCGTTGGCTTCCTCTTCGCGCTTGCTGAGAGTGGCCTTCTTTTTGCTAACTTCTTCCTTCAATGTGACGGTGCGGTTGAAGACCAACTTCCCCGTTCTGGTTGAGGAATCGAAGGTGGAATCGACGTCGACCACAAAGTACCCCATTCGCTCAAACTGAAGGGCTTGGTTAGATTTGACCAGACTTATATCTTTCTTGTCAACTAGTGGAAGAACGGACGGATCGATGAAACCATTTTCGTACACGATTTCTGATTTGGGATTGATTTCTTCTTCCCACAAATCCGACGGCTCGGGAACGGTGAACAAATGGTTGTAGACACGGATCTCGCACGGAATTGCAGTTTGGGCCGGGACCCAGCTGATCCAGGTCTTTGGCTTGACACGGTCGTCCGACCCGTCCAAGTGGCACTTTAATTCTACGATTTGAGACTTTTCCTTGCCGTTAGCCCCTTCCTTGAAAACGACCTCGTCGCAAATCAAGTTTCCACCATAATACTTCAAACCGACTGCTTTGTTGGGTGCCAAACCATAATAGCTGGATTCATCCACTAGACGGAAATCGGAGGAATCGATGTACAAGGTTTGAGTCAGCTCAATCGTGTGGCTTCCCATAGAAGGGTCCGTTGGAGAGTTTTGTACTTCAAATACCATACCCTCGCCTCCATTTCCCTTTGCGTCCTCCCAATTCGTCACTACAACTTTGATTGGTTCAAGAGCAGCCATGGCACGCTGGGTCTTTTCACTGAGGGCCACGCGTGCAGTCGTATATAATTTCTCCATCTCGATGACATTAGAGGCACGAGTAGCCCCGAGATCGGTGCAGAACTTGTTGATGATTTCTGCCGTGAATCCCCTTCGGCGATAGCCCGAAAGAGTGGGCATTCGAGGGTCGTTCCATCCACGCACAATGCCGTTGTTGACGAGTTTGAGAAGGCGACGTTTACTTAGAACGGTGTACTGGAGATTCAATCGAGACATCTCGTAGACGTTCGGACGATACATATCGAGTGCCCAAAGAATCCAGAAATAGGGTTCGCGTCGGGTTTCGAACTCGAGAGTGCAAATGGAATAATCAATGTCCTCGAGGGAGTCACAGATTCCGTGCGTATAATCGTAGTTGGGGTAGATGCACCAGCCATTTCCCGCATGTGGATGGCTCGTATATCTGATTCGGTAAGCGACCAAATCGTACATGTTTGGATTGGAGGATTCAAAGTCCATCTTGAGACGAAGAGTCCAGGTTCCTTCGTCGTACAAACCCATTTTCATGCGTTCAAAGATGTCAAGGTTCCGTTCGACGCTTGTATCGCGGTTTCGTCCGGGAAGAATATCTTCCGAAGGGATCGGAGCAACCTCGTCAGGATCTTCTCCTTTGTTTCTTGCGAGGACACGCTGCATGGCCAATTCTCGTTGGGCTTCCATTTCGGCCTTGGTCATGTCACAGCAATATGCCAAGCCATCTTTGATCAGCTTTATAGCGAGTTCATAAAGCTTTTGAAAGTTGTCGCTGCTGTACGTAGTTCGTTCGGGTGTCCACCCAAGCCACTCCAGGTCATGCACAAAGGAATCGATGTATTCCTTCGATTCGGCATCGGGGTTCGTATCGTCGTATCGAAAGATGCAGCGTCGGTTTTCAGGTGCAACGCCCAGTTTTTCAAAAGCCAAAGAAAAGTTCATATTGATGGATTTCGCATGACCCATGTGCAGGTATCCATTGGGTTCCGGGGGAAAGCGGGTTCGAATGATTGGGCCATTGATTTCGGCGTGCTTGGCTTGCAGCTCGGGTGAATTCTTAGCCCATTCGAGCTCTCGGGCCGACAAGGCATTGGTGGTGGTTGTAGCTTCTGCCATGATGAGGATTCTTCTTTGCTAAGAGATGTGTACAGTTCTGCAAGATAGCGTATGACTAATCGCTGTAACTTTGGCTGGGTTTGGATATCAAGAGATCATGTCGATAATTCTGGAGGTACAGTACCGTACTGTAGTGCCGTACGGTACGGTACTCGTACAGCAAGATGTGAGAATTTCGTCACTCGAAGAACCTGTCTGTCGACCTCTCGTTGTCCTCTTTTTGAATGGACGCTTAACACCTTCGTACGGTACCTACCTGAAAGCTACTGTATGAATGGTAGTAGGTATTCGTACGCCTACCAAGCACAGGAGCGTCGTTCGTCAAAGTTCGTCTACTAGGCGTAAAACGTAAAATAACTATGTTGATAATACTAGGATCTACGTAGGCCTACTACGTGAAAAATTTAACATTCCGTACATGAAATAAAACATTTGGAACTCTTATTTCTAACATTCGGAATGATAAATTAAGATTGGGAATGCCCTGTGAAATGTAATTTCAATTGATCCGCAAGAGCATACCACTACCAAAAATGTATGATTCTATGACAGAAAGACATGCTTCTATGTGTGCACAACTGAAAATTAAATGTAATTATTACATAGATTCTATGTTTACAGGAATTCCCCAATAAATAGTAATAGAGCTCCTTACTTCAAGCTCACTGCTAAGAATGTCAAGTACTTGTTGGCAAGTCCCACACAAACACTAACAAATAATTGTTGCTCATTTTATAGGTGAGAACCTTCAAAATTACTGTCCATGCAACAAAACATTACAAATTGGGGGGGGGGGGGATCAATGCTGACTAAGAAGAACAAGGAGGAATTCTGCCAGAGGCTAGACTTTGACAAGCAGATGTGTTGTACTACTACATATCCTGCATATACTACTAGTATTCTTCCTTAATCTTGAGACAGACAATGTCAGGGTTCTAATTGAGTACACATTGCTGCCTGAAGGGAGAAGGAAGACCCTGCAATGTGAACAGAAATGTACTGTTTCAAAGTTGAAGCAGTTGAGCAATACATTTTGCCCTCCTCTGAGACTAGTAGTAGTAGTACTAGTGTCCTTATCACACAATTGGCTAGGGTTGATAGGAATGGACTTCTTCAAAATTCTCCTACAATGTCCCAAATTTCTCACCAATCACAGCCATTCTCACAAAGTTTTGGTTGTATGCCTAATGGTTGTGCAATGATTTAATTCTCATTCTCAAATGACATTATCTAGCAGAGTAGCCAGTACAGTACTAGTAATACTACAACTAACATAAGAGGGGCTACCAGCTACTACTAGTAGTACTTACCGCTAGTAATGTTACTAATACTAGTAATATGCATTCAGCACAAAATGCACAAGCAGAGAAAAAAATTCGTTTTCAAGTTTTTGTTGAGAGCAAAGCATTCCAATGGGAACGAGATTAAAGAAAAATGCCCGGATCGTTATCGATGCGATGGTTCGGCCCCAAGGTGAAGAGTGGGCTGATGCGTAAGGTCCATGCTCACCCATACATTGCAGAATGTGGTGTGCAGCTTGGAAGTGGTTGATATCAGCAGATGAAATATGAAATCACCTACCACAAGCATATCATGCAAATCGAAAAGGGCAATTTGAACGCCACCTCAAGGGATGCAGTAGTCGAAAGAAGACGCCACATATATCAGATCCTATTTCTGGACTGTCGTAAAGATTGCACATATTATATAATCAGAGCTGCTATTACCGCGTTCGACCTATAGATTAAAATAAGACTAGTGTTTCAGCTATTTTTCCGCAGCGGCAGCATCTCTTGCTTTGTTATTTGCTGTGTGGTTCACAGGGGCAACTCCGGCCCCGGCAGCAAAGCGTTCGTTTCTCAGCTCGGCACTCGGTGTGAATCCCTGGACCAAAGGTTTGTAAACCTCGGCCATGAATCCCGGGTCCAAGAATTTGTACATCGGATCCTTCTGGCTGGCCTCTTTGAGGAGTTGGATGTGATTGTCGACGTGCGTCATAGTATTTGCGGCAATGGCACCCGAAGCAGCGGCAGACGGGGTGCCAATTCCAGGGAAGCAAGAGTCACCACATCGCAGCAATCCATCGACGGGTGTCTTCAGGTTAGGGAAGGGGAAGGGCAAGACCTTGCCCAACAGTCCAGCTTGGGGAGCGGACGAACCGGCGGCCCACGCCATACCGTATGTACCGCGATCTCTTCGCAAGAAGGCTTCGTGTGCCAGAGGACTTCCGATGATCGAGAATTCAAGACGGTCACGAATGTCGGGAATGCATCTTTCAACAGCCCTGAACAAGACCTCGACACGCTCTTCCTTGTACGCCTCGTATTCGGGCGAGCCAGATTTAAGCTTCTCCCATGGTTCGTAGGGTTCTCCACCGGAAGAGTAAACATGGATGACGTGTTTTCCTTCGGGGCAAACCGACTTGTCGAGAAGGGATGGGATGAAGAACGAGCAGAGATTTTGAGAATCTTGCATCGATCGATCCCAATCTTGTACAACCAAGTGGGCAGGGTCATCGATAAAGGAAAGATCCAAGTCCTTCGCGTCAATCCCCAAAAACAAGTGGGAGATGGCACCATGACGAGGCAGGGTACCAAGATCATTTCGCCACTTGGTAAGCTTTTTGGGTTCGTCCTCCTTTTCGGGCATCAATTTGACGGTATCAAATGGCGTAGCATTCGAGACGACAGCCTTTCGCGCCTTGACGACATTTCCGTTCTTAAGACGAACTCCAACAGCACGTCCATCTTCGATAAGAATTTCGTCGACGTGGGCATTGAGTTGAAGCTTTCCGCCAAATTTTTCCAGTCCCCGTTGGATGGTTTCACCCAACTGGGAAGTTCCACCGACAGGCACAGAAAAGGCAGCATCTTCTTCGAAAAATCTCTCGAGAATGTAAAGAATGTGAGCAGTCATGGCACCCTTTGCAGGGAATCCGCAGAAGATGCACATGAGATCGATGAAATTGCGGACGAATGGGACAGTGACAATTTCGTCAACTGTTTTGGACAAGTCATCGAACGTCAAAGGTAAATCAGCAAAGACATCTGGATGGGTGGCAACAAACGGAAGGGCGCCCGCTGTTGTGGCGAGAAATCCAGCATCTTGTCGAAGATTGAGAAGTGCGACCGCGGTGGTGGATCCTCCAAGGGTTCTGAGACGTTCTCTCAAGGCGTTCCATTCCTGTGGTTGTTGAGTTTGTTTCATTGAAATCGGCATTAGAACGTTTCACATTCAATTTTTCCGATTTGAGCGAAGGAGGAATGTAAGCAAATAATATTCAATTTCTTTCACTGTCAAACACGAAAAGTTACCAACACTATTTCCACAACGATTCAAAAAAAAGTGCGCAGGAACTTTTTTACTCACAGCAATTGCCTTCGGTCCATCTTCACCGCATTGCTCCATCAGAAGTTCCTCGAAAGCCTTTTTGTCACCAATTGGGAATCGCCAGTATCCCTCTGGAGTCCAGAAGCCCAATCCCTTGTAGGTTTCGACCGGCATGGATTCCTCGAGAATGTCGAACACCATTCGCAAAGGATTCAACGACGGCTTGTCGAGTCCCTCGAAAATGGAAGGACCAACTTCGAAGCTGTATTTTTCGCCATTGTGGACACGGGTGAACGTGTGAGCAGATCCTCCAACCTTGATGTGAGATTCTAGAACCAACACTTTCGAGCCGTATTTCGCCGAAAGGGCACCGCAGGTCAATCCTCCCATACCACTTCCAATCACGATCACGTCGTATTCCCCAGAGTCTCCAGACAAACCGTTACCGGTTCCCTTGTAGGTTGGCTTTTCGTACTTGGTTTCTGTAGACATGTCGTAACTGAAGGTCATGACCTTTTCACGGGAGGTGTCCTCGGTTTGTTCTACATTCTTCTTTTCGATGTCTTCGGTGGTGGAACGGAGGCTAGATACTGTGCGAGGAGAGACGCCGAACGATGGAGTAAAGGCCGTCGTTGTAGTTCCAACGGCAGCAAGGAAACCAAGTAAGGTGGTTGCTTGTTTGAACAGCATGGTATTGATTCTTTTTTCTGAAAATTGTACCCTGGTGGGTGTAGTCAATGTCCAATCCCAGATTAATTAAAAGGAAGATATTTCAGAGTTGTTCGTTCAATCGGCACCGTGATGTTCTCCAGTACTCGTACTCGTGAGCCAAAGGGAATGAAACGCTTGATCCATTCGACAAGGACACGTAACCTTCAAAATCTTGAAATCCAAGTTGAAGCTCCTTTCGTCAATTTCATATTCGATTTGGTTGGTTCCATCTGGAATGTATGAAATTCGAAACGGGATTGACTTTCTTCAGTCGTTCCTGTGTTTTCCTTCATCTTAACCCCAAAACTCCAATTTAACCGCTAAGTTATCATCGAAAAGTTTCTCCCTTACAGGACCGGTATGATACTCGTAGTCTACAAATCCCATCATCACGTTTAATTAGAAATGCAGCCTTCCACTACCGTACTGCTATATCGATGAAAAGGAAAAAGACGACTCAATAGTGTTCGAGAAACTCGATTCCATCAGACTTCTACCATATCGAACTCAAATAAGAAACATGAGTTGAAGGGTGTTGGTATTCGTTCTAGTCGATGGTCTCATTCAGACAAAGGTGCATCTGAGACAGACCGAAGATCTTTTGTGAGATGTATGTATATCGTCAACGTTTGATCCAATGCGCAATGTTGTATCTCCCCGCTGAGAAGACACTTGGATATTTGGACAAGTGTCTACGAAAGTGGGTAGCACCATTCAATGCTGTCAACTAGCTTCGACTTTCGAACACCATGATTTATCACTGGTCTGAACCTCGAACACGACTTCACGAACCGTTCGCAAAAGCAAAAAGTAGTTTTTAAGCAAGAAAGATACAAGATCAGTAACGTTCATAGGAGGTCTCATTTCTCTATTGATTATATGTATATGTATTTCACAGTGTCGATTCCACAAAATAGGAATGGAGTTGATTACCAGTCTCAAAACAAATATAAACAGTCCACGGTTATATGTTGTCCTGTCTTCTCATTTTACGTAAGGATTGACTTCGATTTCCATTTAATCATACGAACAGCGTTCTTATAGCGCGTCAGTGGGCTGATTGGTGGGCCTTCTAGTCGGCTGGTTTGTGGGCCTTCTAGTCGGCTGGTTTGTGGGCCTTGCGGTGGGGTTTCGTGTCGGTCTACGGGTGGGTCGGCGCGTTGGTCTTTTCGTCGGTCTACGGGTGGGTCGGCGTGTCGGTCGGCGCGTCGGTCTACGGGTGGGACGGCGGGTGGGAGTTCTGGTGGGACGTGGGGATGGCTTCTTGGTAGGTTTGTGAGTGGGTCTCCGAGTTGGATCGTCAGTTGGTTCTAGTGGGAAAGCGGCGCCTTCAGCGTTGTTGATAGCATCTTGAATTTCTTGATCGCTCATACCGGATGTTCCTTGCTCATCGATGATTAAGATTGGAATCGGCCCTGTTTTGACAAACGGCATTGGTTCCCCTGGCACTGGTTCCCATCGCCTCTGACCTAAGTAGCTGTTGCTACCCCTTTGCGGATACCTGTTTACTTGCTTGTAAACTGGCTGACCCTTGTATTTTGGAGTGTTCTTGCTGCTTTTACCAGCCTTGTAGGTTTTTCCAAACTTAGGGTTTGGCATCTTTTTTGGCGCCTGATATCCATACTGTTGTCTCATTCCATACCCACGATTGTAATTCCTTTGTCTAAGGGAAGGTCTGTAACCGTAATTGTAAGGTCTCAGCTCGCGATTTCCCTCAGTCTCCTCGAAACCATTCTCGTCATAGTAATCTGCTACGTAGTTGTCTTCGTCATTTTGATGGAGATATCGTCTATCTGAAACAGTATCGTCGTTGGCTTCAACAATAGACACACCGAGAAAAAAGATCAGGCCGATCAAAGTGTGGATGCGAAGAAACATATTTCGCAGAAAAAAATTCGTTTCGCTTTTAAATACTAAGGATGGTTCGAACAAGAGAATGAATCAAGGATTTGCGTTCAGAGGCGACTGGATATTGGCGTTCATACGCAAATGATGACGACACAGTTCGTCTAAACACAATAAATTACATACCGACTCGTGAGAATGTTTCAGTTGTTGCTTGCTTGCCGTAGGGAGCTTATACCGAAGTCGCTGCTATGCGATGATTGCGATTAATTTTGATCGAAAGCTTTATGATGTCTTCAGAAATTCTGAAATCTCTTTTAAACTTAATCACTTTCATTATCTTTCTATTTGATGGTCAACGCAATAAATTTGATTCCCCAAATTATTGCATCCTTCTATCTAAATTAGGCAGGCACGACCGATCTATCAGCTCTTTGCCTATTCAGCTAGTCACCGGTAGGCACAAAATCGAACTTTTTTCTTCGGTGCATCTTCGTAAATTTCGAAATTGCCGATGGGGGATCTTGAAAGCCGCCATTTTTGGCAGTCCCAGTTCCAAATCAAGGTAAATTGCTCGTACTCCTTGTAGTCGTGATGTATGAATTTTGTAGCCGGGCTGGACAGCCCTCCCCAGTAGTCATGTCCTTCCAACAAAGAGTCATAATTTATGCGCGCGATGCAGCTCGAATTTTTGGTAGAGCTGACGAAGCAAAATTGGATGAAGGACAGAATACCGTATGAGGGGCTACGCGGAGACGAAACTGCAAATTTGCAGTCAAGTACAAATTTAGTCCCTTCCGTGTTAAATGCATGTAATAAACTGCACAATCTACAGTGCAAACTTAATTGTGGTGTAAAAAAGCATCTAAACATCCAATTCAGACCTAGTTTTTTGCAGAATTTATCTTAACATCCTAATGAACATGTTGGGTTCAGTGGGTAGTTGGGTCATCCATTTTTTATGCTGAAACTACTGGTATAACTAGGAGGTCCTGCTAGTAAGAATGAGGATTCGTCATCCTAGGATTTAGATGGTAGCAGCCCAGTAATGGGTGCTGAGGCTAGGGGTTGGAGTCCCCACTTGGTCGCGCTTTCTGAAAGACTCCTCAGAGTGAAGTGCCACCCTTTGGCCTTTGGGGTGACTAGTAGCTGCATTCTCCCTTTGGGTGTAGGAATGGTTCTGGCCATATAGTGCCTCTAGTAGTACTAGTTCACGAACAAGTAAAATATAATATTAAGATTTTATTTTAAGTAGGAGGTCCTAGTAGTACCACCACCAGTAGTAGTACTAGTAGCAGGAGTATTAATACAAGTACAACTAGTAGTACCATACTTGGTTTCTACTAGTAACAATGAGGAATACTATGTATTAATAGCTACTAGTACTAGTTGTACTACTACTACTACTAATAGTAATAGTAATAGTTGGTAATAGTATAAATAGTATGATTGTTTACTAGTACTACTACTAGTAGTAGTAGTTAGTATTATCCATAATATTTCAACTCCCATTCTTGAGTTGGATTTTGCATTCTTGAGTTGGATTTTGAGTGATATTGTCTGATGTTTGAGAGCAATAGCATATACTGCTTCAAAGAGATAATATAGGTGTCTGTATTTCCTGTTTGCCAAACTGTCCTTATAGTAGTACTAGGAGCTCTTCCATGACAGCATTCTGAGATGTTTCTCTTCTTCCTCAGACCAATCAAACAGTGACAAGATCTCATCCCTATTGTTCCTATCCATATCTATCCCAACTCTCTGATGGATATCTTGGAACACCCCTTTCCTCCCTTCCACCTCTTGGGAAATGCTCCCGTCTGGGTACCACTGCAGGTAAAGTCTCCTTTACTGAGATAGAGGAGGCTTTCTCAAAAAAGAATCTGCTTTGTGGGTCTTCATTCTTTCACCAAACTCCTGTTTAGAGATACCTGCTCTTATAACAGTCCCGCTTGTAGAATCTTCAAACAAGTAGTAGCTGCCATTCCATTTCTTTCATCTCTTCTGGAACAACTTTATGGAAAGCATTCATGTCACCACTGGATAGGTAGCTCTCATGACAACCCCTAAGCTCCAGATTTTTGGTAGAATGGCCAGAGAGGACTACCAAGACAGAAATTTGGGGGATATGCCTAGCAAGAGAATCCTCTTCTCATTGTACTTCCTAATCCATCTTTGAAGAGTGTGATAGTTTACAACACATTTTTTCCCTTCACTCAACATCTGCATGAGAGGAGGCTTCACTGAATAATTGAATACTGGACTCTTTGTGTCAATCTGAGTAAGCACTACCAATTGTCGCAAACAATATCTTGATCCTTCTACATTGGGTTTCTCATAATTCTCTAATTGGGTTACAATGCTATCAGCTGACTTTGTGCTTGACCTTCTTCTTGGTCTCTTTGCTGGAGGTGATACTATCATTGATGGGGTATTTGGATTGATTGATTTCTCAAGCACCTGTTCAACAATAGACTTCCTCTTATTGACCAACTTGGCAGATGTCTGAAGCCTTTCACTGATGACTCTCTGCTTCTTTTCTTCAGCCACTATATCAGATAGTAGTAGAAGGTCATTTGCAAGTCTGAAATTCCATCATGCTTGAGTGCTTGGTCTAGGAGGTCAAACACATTACCAACTCCCTTTGTCATCAATATGATCTTCAGAGATAGCTTCATCAAGTCTCGTTTCTCTCCACTCGTAACAATGGCAAGAACTTCATCCAAGAAGGAGGAAAGGTTGGTGAGGATGGTCTTTCCTTCAATGATGCTCTGGACCTTGAGCTGTTGTTTGGTTCCCTTGGTTGGAATTTTTGTTCTTTAATTGATTCCCACTGGCGCTGGTACGCTCATTGCTCCGTTGAATCGATGGATAGTCGAATCTTGATCTCCTGTGTCTTCTGATGATTTAGAGCTAAAAATTATTGTCTTCTGAGCTCTGGAACTATAGATATGGTCCAAACAGTGTGGGGGAGGTGCAAATCCAATCAAAAATATTCTGCAACAGGGCTCTCTGTATCAAATCGCTGGCGCTGCTATCAAATCAAACCACCTGGTCAATGCAACAATTTATTCCTATCTCTAAGGTGATAAAGAAAATGTCTGCAAAAAATGTTTTCAAATCTGGTGATGTCTACTTTGAGAAGTAGAGTGGCTAACTGCTACCATGGGGGAGTGTGTGTAATGGTTGTTTGTGAAGAAAAAATTCTGGATTGGATTATGGCACTTTTGTGTGGGGATTTACTAGGAGCCGGCCTGAATTCAAAATTAATTTCCCCTCCTCATTTAATTTTTTTCCCTCCAGAAATAAAAAGTTGCAGTTTCATTGAATTGCAATTTTGTCGCTGCATAGGGGGTCATTCCCCTTAACTTTTCCCTGTTACATGTTGCCAAATGTTGTGAGCCCAAATCATGAGTAGATAGTGAATAAGCTGACTCTTTGTTGGAAACACATACGTCACAGGGCACTGAAGAGCACACGTATATTTTGCAGGTTACTACGAGCAACAACAGACCTACCTCCACTGCTCATCCGCCTCTTTCACCACAAAGGTCATTATTGTAATCTTGGTTCCTAGAGCATATTGCTTTACAGATCTGGACATCTTGCTTTATCCATACATCCGAGCCAGGCATTTGCGACAGAACCCCATTGTTTGGAAGAGGAGAACCAGTACTAAATCCTGTACTAGCAATCTACTGGATCTCTGGATCTCCGAACCCCTGGTGTCACCAGCACACCAGAACCCCATCAAACACAACAACACCAATGCCTCATATATTCCTTAGCACAGCAGTTGACAACACCAACCATGCTGCTTTCTTCCTCCTCCAAACAAAAGACCACCACCAGAGGTAATCCATGGCGCCCTCCTAAATCACAGTTTGGAAAATACCTTGTCAAAACACCCACAAAATCTCCATCTAATCCAAAACTAAAGCTGACTGGATATGATGGAAACATCCAACATGAAATATGAGTGCTCCAGCTGGTCTTTCCCACACGCTCTGACCCTTCCATCTATAACAAGAGTCTTTTCCCCTTTAAACCAACGTGCCCCCAGCATCATGCGCACAACTGTTTTGTCCAAATTGACAAGATTGTAGCTCTTGGCAATGCACTTAAAGAACTCATCCATTGTAATCACTTTTGTATGCCACCTCCATCCAACAACCACTAAACCTGTGGCAAAACTACAGTGTACTAGCCTTCATTGCCCATATTGATGGACCACTTGCAAATGCTCACTCAAAAAAAGGAAGAAAACAGGTGATTCCTGTCAATCTAGATGGTTTATTTTTTGATAGACAGACCAAAAATAGACCATCCAGTCCAAATTTTTAGACTTTCTGTCAACACACAATTCACCATTGTTGACAGAGGATCTAGATCTAGTCTTGAATCCAAAAATGAAAATCTTACTGTAGTACTTTGTACTCAAAAAGCAGGCGCCCTTTTTCAGTCTGAAGTCAATTCCAAATTCCCACAACAAGACTAGAAGAGTACCTAAAAAATGTCTGTTGGGACCCTGTTTTTAATGATTCCTTTCAAACTACTAAAAAATCTAAAGTATACTGTTCAGACTTTTTGATCATCTAGATTAACAGCAATCACCCAATATTTGCTTTTTTGAAAAATAGGATTTGTTCTGGAGTCTACACAGGTTGAAAAAGAGAGTTGAGTGAGTCCACTAAAGAAACTAAGAAAATTGAAAATAAAGCACCAGATGCCACCTGTTGCCTTCTTGCTGGAATGGTCCTTTACTGGTATAGAGCTGGAGGGTCTGTTGCAAGAGCAATGACAATGACATTTGGGTTGACATCCACCATACCACCAGTGATGTACAAATTGATCAAGTTCTCCAGGAAAGTGCTCCTCGTTGTCCTCCACAAACATCAAATTGTCATGGCCAGTACCCCTAATGAAGAAGAGATCAATAAGTAGTATGTTAGTGCAATTAAAAGGAAGTATCCACAATATGGAGATCAATGCTTCTGGCGAGCCTGTGATGGAATGAAGATTCCCATCCAGTCACTACTAGTACTACTACTAGGAGATTGGACTAAAAAAAGGACATACTTCAATGCATGGAAAGAATGCACCTTAGTGAACAGCATGATTGTCTTTGCTCCCAATGAAAGGGTCAGAATTGATGTTCTCAACTATCCTGGTGGCACATGACACAACAACTATATCTGGCAACCATGGCTTATATGAGAAAGCAGAAGGTTCACAATACTTATGATGGTACCAAGATTGTTGTTGATTCAGCCTTTGTATTAAAAGATAGGGAGCATTTCCTCAAGAGTTCACAAAGTAGACGACCCTGAACAAGCAGACACAATCCTTCTCAATGGGGATGCAAATTCATTAAGACAGATGTCGGAATGGGGAATTAGGATGCTCCAACGAAAGATTGACTGCAGTTTGAAGAGCTCATGGACAGGATGATCATCATCCACTTCTTTTTCAACCTATACAACTATCAGTACAGTAAGGTTTGGCACAACCATATCATAGAGTCTTTCTGAAGTGCTCTCCTCCAGTGACACTTGAGTCAATCCATGGGCCATGCATAAAGATTGCACTTGAGACAGGGTACTTCACTGCTGGAAGGCAGCTGTCAAAAGACATGAATGCTAGCCTAGTTGAATGACAAATCCCATGGTTCAATTGGATCTGCAGTTGGTTTGAAAATAACAGATTGCATTTTGTGAGCACCTTGATCCTCAACATTTGGAGCTTGCAAGTCAATGAAAACAGTCAAAGCAAATCAATACAATACAATATGATGTGATACAATATGGCATTACTCACGCATTCAATGATGACAGATTCTTTACAGCACTTCCATGGTGTAAAAAGTATGGTTAGCACTTTTGATAGTCCCCTGTACATCTCTTGAGTTATCTTGTCTCTTTTCTCTTCTCTTTTGTCCCTTGCCTCCTCTCTCTCTTCTGCTGTTCTAACTCTTTCCTCCTCTGGGTCTCAAGGAATACTTGAGCACGCATTTCACAAAGCCTTTGCAGCTGAGAAGATAAAGGAGGCAGTATGGGCCAAGATTGGGATTGCGCTGTTTACCAGACAATGCCTTGATGACCAGAAAGTTGCTCACAAAATAATTATGCTGCCGGATGGTAGCATTGATATTGACGCTGATCCTAAGACGGCTGAGCTTGTTGAATGGGAAGGAGTGAATGATGCGGCAATCCAAATACTCAATGATGCTAGATTTAATGGAGAGATTTACCAAAGATATGCCCTAAGGCTATCAGTGTCTACAACACCAGTGACAAAAGCTGGGACTAGGGAACAGCAAATTGAAATTGGAAATATCAAATGCTCCAGTGAGCATTTTATTAGTAGGACCAAAGGTGATACACTAAACAGTGGTGATGGCTACTTCATCGCAGAAGAAAGAAAGAGGCAACAACAGCTTGTTAAGGAGCTAGAAGCAGCAAAGAAGAAATCACAAGCAGTAAGTGTGTTGAATGCAAAGGGCACCAGAGTGATTGAGGGGGGGAAAGATGTGTACAAGGAGGAAGATGCCAAGTCACTTCCAATTTCAACACTCAAACTGTTGTACCAGTGGTGGAAACAACAGAAGAAGATCCCTACAAAGAAAGACAGTGTAGCTATTTGGTATGTGGATGCAAGTCAGGAATGTCCCTCCTGCAGAGCCTTCCTGGAGGGACTCTGATGAAGCTCAAATGCAGAAACTGAAGGAAAAAGATATCACAATCAGGGAGACTAAATTACTGGTAGGCAGGGAGAGATAGACAACAAGATGAGGCTCTAACCTGCTTTGCAGGAATGACTGAGGAGGAAAGAGCTGCTAAAAATCTTCCTGTTTCAGTTCTCAAGTCTGTGAAGGGGGTAGTTGAAGAAGTCTAATGATAAGAGAGGCCCAGTAGTTAGCCCATTAGCGCCTTAGAGGGCGCTCCAGTAGTAAGCGATTTCAGAGAAATCTGTTCTTGGAAACAATTTTGATTTTGATTTCATGTTAATACTAGCAGTATCTGGATATCAATTTTGTTTTGCCGACTTGAATTCTCAAAAAGTGAGACAAAAAAGAGCTTGGAACCTTTGACAGAAATAGTCTTTTTTATTGAGAAAGGTTGAAGGTGAGGGTGTTATTTTGCAAGGAGCTGGGAGGAGTGCAGCTGCGGAGGTTGAATTCAGAGTGTCCCCTGGTCTTTGTGGCAGTTATCCTGCAGGAAGCACACATAGTGAAAAAGGCTAATGACATCCAACGACAGAACAGCAATTCCACAGCAACCCAAACTGAGTTGCCATGGAATGTCCTGCATCCCCCTGACCCAGATGACCCAGAACAGACACTCCTTGTGGATGTCAGAAATGGATTCAATGAAATCAGCCAAAAGACCCTTTTCTGCACCATACAACAGGGCCTGCAGGGGCACAGTTCTGCTTCAATTGCTACCAGTATTCTGCCAAGCTGATTCTCAGCGGCCCTTCTTCCACAGATCCATGCTCAGTTTTGCTCTCACATGAGGGTGTCACCAAAGGCAACCCCCTCTTGATGATCCTCTACGGGCTGGCCCTGGTTCCACTTGCAAAAACTCTTTGCACTGCATTCCCCAATGTGACCCAACCATGGTATGCTGATGATGCTGCCATGCATGGACAAGCTTCTGAAATTGCTAGTACCATGCAGCTCCTCCTTTGGCTGGGCCCAGAATGGGGCTACTATCCTGAACCAATGAAAAGTGTTTTTGTTTGGCCTCCAGCCCACCTCCCCCGATCCAGCACTGTCCTACAGGAATTCAATTTTGACTTCCAAGATGGAAGTCGTTACCTTGGGGGTGATTGGCTCCAGCCCCAGATCAAAAATAGGTTGCAAGTTTACAAGTTTTTGCTGGCGCCGTACACCGGTATCCACAGGTGGCCTTTGCAGGTTTGACCAAATCTCTGCAATCCAAATGGGCACACCTCTAACATGTTGTCCCAGATGTTGTAGATTCTTTTGCACCAGTGGAGAAGGCTCTGACAGAGGAATTTACCCTACTTGGAGACATCGTCAACAACACTGCTGAGCTCCAAGATTTGCTGGCATTCCCAGTGAAATTCTCAGGCCTTGGCATCCCCGATCCCCAGGCCCATGCCCAGACCCATTTTGACATGTCCATTGGTGCAACTGGAGACCTCATTGTCTCCCTCCAAAATTCCGCGGACCTTGATGTGCAGACCTACTGTGACAATGTTTTGCAGCACAAGGGGGACTGCTGAAAGCAGCGCTTGGCATCCCTCCAAGCCTCCCTCAATGCCCTGCTTGTGACTGGGTCTCAAAAAATTCTGCCACTGCATCAGATGGGGCCAGGTTACTGGTGCCTGGCTGACAGCGACACCCCATAACCTCAATGGGACAGTCTTGTCAGCAGAAGAATATGAGGACAACCTCAGATTGAGATTTTGCCTCTGCCCTTAACACCTTCCCAAGCCATGTGATGGATGCAGTGCCAGCTTCTCAGTCAAACACGCCATGTCCTGCCAAAAGGGCAGGCTCATCCTTCAACACCACAACAACATCATTGCAGGCAAATGGTACCAGTTCTGCGCCAAGGTGTTGGCACTGAGCAGTGTTACTGATGAAATAAGAATGGCCACCTATCAGCCAATGCCAGCTCCTCACAATCAACGCCAATGCAACACCCCACCACCACCACACAATCTCAGAGGCGATCTTGCAGTGCATGGATTTTGGAAGCAAGGAACCACTGCAGTGTTTGTTGATGTCAGAATCACAGAAATTGATTCCTCCTCATATGAAAAGAGGCCCTACTGCAGGTGCTCCAATCCCACCAAGAGCAAGAGAAGAAGGACAAATATCACCAGGACCCTTGTCACCAGGCCCACAAGCACTTCACACCTCTTGTTTACTCCATTGATGGGATGAAGGGCCCAGAGGCAGTTGCAGCTTGAAAGCAGCTTGCCTCCAGGCTTGTTGCTTCCAAGTGGGGAAGGAACTATTCTATTGTAATTGGATTTGCACTTGCAATGGCTGCTAGCAGATGCTTGAGGGGCACTTGCAATGCCAGATTGAAATTTGTTCAGCTTCTTGATTGGAATTCTCACTCTGGTGTTCAGGTTTATGCTTACTAAGCCATTACTATTCAGCAGTAAAATAGTACCACAGATATCAACTTAATATCCAAGAAAATGGTATATTCAGAATCAGCATGAAAAACTGGGCTAAACTGGCTACTAGTACTCAAAAATTAGAATGTTGTCTGTGTGGAAGAATCAAAGCATAGATATCCTAACTCATCAGTGAGGAGATTGAGGAAATTGGCATGGTGGATTACTACTACTAGCTAGTACTACTGCCTAGTACAACTACTACTAGTAGTAGTTGCTACTACTACTAGTAGTACTACTAGTACTAGTGTGACGTACTAGTAGTAGAAGTACTACTAGTACTACTAGTAGTACTACTAGCAGTACTAGTAGTATGAAAATGTCAAGGAATGGTTGCAGAAATTGCAATGTTGCTGTATGTAAAGAGCATTGGAAAACTTCAACCATCAAGTGTACTAGTAGTGATGTGTTGTAAATGAATATATTTATATTTGTTGAAGAAATATATTCATAATATTGTTTCGTAGTAGTGATGAGAGGGGTGTGATAAGTAGAGTAGTACTAGGACTAATGTACTAGAAGTAGTAGCAAAGAAAAAAAATCCTAAATTTTCAGGGTGGCCAAAATCCTAAATTTTCAGGGTGGCCAACACTCGACGGGAAAAAGTCTAGCCAGAGTCTTTTACCGCTCGTACCGTACCGTATCAAAACTAATCGATCCTTCGCAATGTCTGACAAAACACTACATCAAGAATATTTTTTGGAGCTCGACGTCTTCGGAGCATAGCTACATCCAATTATAATGGTAGCGACCAAACGGAATTTGAGGACTTCGAACTATCGAGATCCCGACGGCAGCAACCTCTCGGAGAATAGTGGTGGCAACTGCCCTGAGAATCGTTTTGACAAGCTGATTCATGACGTGAGCGATCACGGTATCTACGACAGCAAGGGCGAAAAATCGATGGCTCAAAGTGCAGGCCTCTTTCTCAAGATAGGCGTCGGGAGTGCCGTTTTTATTATGGTGCTACACTTTCAGACATCCTGGATCCAAATATACCACGACCATCAGTTTGTCATTGGAGGGGATGAGACCCCAAAATTAAACGGAGGTGGCGGATTTGATAGTCGTCAAAAAATCATCGGCCTCGAAAATCACGATCGCAAAGATCAGGGATACGAACTCTTTCCATTTCTAGTGGATGCCGAAAAGGTTGCATCTTCGCTGTCGTCATCGACCGCTGAATTGAACTCTGTGTTGTCGACGCCAACTATGCCTGACTTCCCTTTAGTCCCACGTCTCGAAAGATGTTTGTTGAAGTGGAAACCTCCACATCCACCACGGTCGCAAGAAGACAAGAGATTAATGTTTTGGATGCCATCTTATCCATCTAGCGGAGGCTCATGTCCCACGAAGAAAGGGGACATAGTACGGCAAGTCATAGATGGGCTCTTTCTCGGCGAACGGATCGATGCTACAGCCTACGGAAACCCGACCAAAGATTTCCACGCTTCTTCGAATAATCTGAAACGTTGCATCGGTGTGAGTGAAACGATTGCATGCACGAGCTCTCATCCGCTGGTCTCGACAACGCCTCACTTACGACACCACGTTTTTCGAGGCGCTGTCATTGTACCGATCAGGAATCCTGCTACTGTCATCCCGCAACACTATACCTCAAAGGACATGGCTTACAGACAAGCCAGCGGACAAATCTCTGTCGAATCATGGAGGCAGATGCGGGATTCGTATTTCGAGGGAAGTCTTGCAGATTGGATGAGAATCATTCGATTCTGGAGAGGTACCAAAAGTCGTCTTGGTGAACCAGCATCTTATTACCAAACCGAATTGTACGTTCCCTACGAAGATCTCATTACAACCGATGTTGTAAAAGCATCTGCGATAATAGAAAAAGTATCCAATCTTTTAGGTGGCGCTGGGTCAACCGAGATAGTGAATGCTTCGAATGCGACGAGCTCTGATTTGACGAAGCATGGTTTCTTTGAAACATCCAAGTCTAAGGCTGACTATGAATGCCTTTGGTATCGCGTGGCACATAAAGAGTGGGAACGATTGCAAAATGTTATTGGACACTACATACCAGCATACACAGTACGGCAGAAAAATATGATGATTCAAAATCTAACAATATACGCAGACGAAATCGAAGCCGAAATTTTAAACGACAAGAGTGATTTGGCCCTGGCATCCTTGCTACGTCGATATGCCTTCCAAATAAAACATTATGTGGTTGTCGAAGATGTTATTTATACCCCTCAGTAGAACAATGAAGCGGTTGGCAACTGATTCAAACCCGTCGTGCTTTTTCGGTCGTCACCACATGACGTGTATACGGGAGTGCATAGAAAATGTTGGAGAACTGTACCTGGTCTTGTCTTCAGGAGAAATGTGATCAGTATGCCACCGCGTTGCCCGCCACTGTTTTTTCAATTTGTTGTTCCAATCAAAATCTATAGCGCCAGTTTTAAATAGTGTTGTTACTCCTGCGATGGTGCCGCTTAATCAGGAAAAAAATATATTCTTGCTGGGTCAATTGAGGCTACTTCTTGAACTACTAGCATTATTTTTATTCTGAAGCAGAAGACTTCTTGTATGTTCATACATCGCATGACATATTCTTTCGTATTATTTCTTATTAAAATACTAGTGATACTAACATCACAATTATGATAATCGTCATGGTACGGAATAAAGAGAAATAGCAGCAAACGAAACTGGTGTAAGAACAAACCGCGTTGCGCGCGCCTCTAATCTGGTACGTATTGCTATCAAACTGAAAAATAACAATCAAATCAAATCAAGTGAAAAACTCCGATTTCTTGATTTCCTTGAGAATCAGAACGTCACCAGAATTTTTTGCTGTACTGTTTCGTACGCATCACAGTACGTACCGTAGTACAGTACGTAGTAGTGTATATCAATCACCTTTTTAGGGATAAATTCATTCCGATTTCATCTCGGGAGCCATCAAGTTTTGAATGATATTTTTTTTAAATTTTGTTCTTGCTATCTGAGCCTCACCAGCCAAAAAAACAAAAAGACAACAATCATAAAAAAGGGAGAAGAAACATGTGTAACAATGACCGACAGAAATTAGTCTCTCCTTCTTCCCAAGGAGCGGCGGCGGTGCCTCGACGCCGTGGTGCAGAACGAGGAACTTGGTATCATTTTCTTACTGGTTCCTTTCATGGCATGTTGGGAATGATGTCGTTTTCGGTGACACTGTTTGCATGGATCCATAACGAATATTTCACCAACGATGATGTGCCGTCGATGTCGTCACTGTTGATCCCAATTGTTTCAGTAATGCTGAGCACGATCTTATCAATTCATTCGAGCTGGTATATGTTGGAACAGTCACCGCATCAGAGCACGATACTAGATTACACGTTGACTCTTCAAAAGCGCATCGGGAAGAGCACCAAAGCCGATGCCAATTTGAGGTCAATAAACATCAAGGTCGTGGCTCCCCATCGAGGAGCATTTCATCGCACGAGCATTATTATGCAGTATGCGAACGCTCGGATTCTAATGCTAATGCAACGACGATACTGGCATCAGTATCGGCACCAGGAGCTTGCTTCATCTTCATTGGGACCATCATTATCAACGGCAATCCCAACAATCCAGAACAGCGTGATCATTTGGGCATTGGTCTCTTTTGCGTGTTTTCGGATGTTACCAGTTCCTGACGTCTCAAAACTGTTCTTTAGTACCACTGCACGACAAACAATAAAAGCCAGAGGCATAGACAAGAGTACTCGGAAACTACCAAGTTTCTGGGCGAATGGAAATAGTGAGTGCAGATTTTTATCATGGTTTGACTTATAAGGAGACAACTTTTAAAGACTTGCATCTATTGCGTGTTGGTTTTTATCTCACAAATTCTTTCCAGGTTATTGCTTTGTTTTGCCTATGATCATCAGCGTTTTGGCCGATTTCTGCATGGCAGCATTCTTAGAATATCACTACTACAAGTATCACAGCGAACCCGTACAGCACGGTTTCTCATCGTCGCATTCTCTCTTTCAATTCCATTCGCACTATTGGTTGTCCTTATGGCATCTCTTCTTTCTTCAAATTGTTGCACACGTTATTGCATTTGGATTTACACTGGCTTTCCGCATAAAGTCGAACAACAGGAATAGACAGAACACTGATGGGGTCGTCAAGGCAAATAGTAAATACGGGATTTCACATTTCCTTCKATGCATTAGGAATCTTTTGAATATTCGAACGCTGTATTGGACATGCACCATTGGAGTATACTTCCTGGCCTTGATGGGGCTTTCGAAAGCGACATGCACGCTAAAAGCTTTGACAAGATAGGTGAGGAATGGAAATGTTATTTGGCGTTTTCGTCGAACAGCACGCCGTGTTCTTTGCCATCGCCTAGCGGTTTCTTGATGTTGGGTCACGCGCACACAAGATGAAGTGCAGCGATCAGGTGTCGTATGATGCCGTCGGCGTAAGCAATACAGACAGAGAGATCGACATCGCCGCGATTACATTGCTCAATTGTTTTTTTTTTTTTCACCCCAAAAATCATTAGAAAGCGCTATGTACTGATAAGATATTGTCTTTCTCGGTATTTCGAAACAAGTACAGAGATAATAGTGTAATACATATCTTGCTTTCTTCCTAAAGCAGAGCCAGGCGAAGTAGGAGAAATTTTTAAGACCTCGTTTTGTTATCGATCTCCTTCTCATTCGCACCATCTTGCTAAGAAGATAGCTGTTCATCTTATTGTCACACAGTGCTGTTGAAAGAAGTAAACCGGACATCTCTCTTTTCCTCTCTATTATTCAATCATTTTTATAGTCCAATCCAATTCGTGGCCTTTCGACTTGTCGTTCTTCCAAAAACTGTGTCGATCCAACCCTTCCATCTGTTGACCGCCCCCTTCATTTTTGAAAATCGTAGCGGATCCCTTCTGGTAACATTAGAGCTTGCTTCTAAGGAACTGGGGTGGTCGTCGCTCCAAGAAGGCGTCCCTGCCCTCCTGGGATTCCTTCGACCCATAAAAGAGCCGTGTAAGCTCTCCTCCCAATTGAGCAATCCCGGCCGCCCCATCTTCATCGGCGTTCAGAGCTGCTTTCGTGCAGGCGATCGCCGTCGGTGAGTTCATAGCGATACGACGCACCCATTGGGCCTATCGAACAAGAGTTGTAAGTCGAAGAATAAAAAATGGATGCGGCAGTATAACACACGTCAGAATCTTTTGTGGATCAGAACGAGTCCCTGAACCAAACCGACTTAGCACTTACCGTGCGGCCCTCGAGATCGTCGTGTGGATAGCATGCGTTGATCAAACCGGTGCTGGAAGCTTCCTTGGCGTCCATGTATCGACACAAAAACCAGAGCTCGCGGGCACGTTTTTGTCCGATGAGACGGGCCATCCGCGTGCTTCCGTATCCGGCATCGAAACTGCCCATTCTTGGCCCTGTCTGTACGGTGGAAAAACATTTGTGTGACGAGCGAAACGCAACACAGCGCGTTAGAGCAAAGCAGGGCGAATTTGTTTTTGGCTCGAGGCCTGAGATTTCCCAGAGGACGAGCTCCTTCTTTTGGACCTACCTGACCAAACACAGAGCGTGTGGATGCAATGGTCAGGTCGCTGACCATGTGCAAAATGTGCCCCCCACCAATTGCGTATCCGTCCACGACGCACAGAATGGGTTTCGGAGACCGACGCATCTGGACCTGTAATTCGAGGACTCGCAGTTTCGGCTCTGTTTCGGTCCCGTCCTGGTAGCCCCCGTCGTTCGAACGAACCTGTTGGTCGCCGCCGGCGCAAAAGGAAGGGGTCCGAACGGATTCATCCACATTGGAGGTTAGCACGATCACAGAGATCCGAACGTCGTCGGTGGCGAGCAGCAAGGCCTGCTGAATCTCGCGAATGGTTTGGGGGCGAAACGCGTGGAGGACGTGCGGGCGATTGAAGGCAATCCTGGCGCACCGGTCCTCGGTCGAAATATGATACGTAATGTCCACGAATTTTGGGGGCTCTTGCTGCTGCTTTTGCTGGCGGACATAGTTGGTCCATCGAATGGGCCTCCGGGAAATCAGTTCAAAGCCGTCGCGGTGCTTCGAGGGCGGGGCGGTTCGGGAAGGATTTCGTGCGGCGTCCATGGATGCGACCGCGTTTGGTTGCTCGGTGCTGTTGTTGTCTTTCATTTTTCGTGTGTTTTATAGTTGTGGCTGAGGACTGCGGTATCCTATATTATTGTAGTTGCAACTTCTTCTGTGGCAAGATGGTCTAAAATGGCACTTCGTTCAATATTGCGAGGAAGAAACAACAAATTGAACAGATTTGAGAAAAGTGAATTTTGTTACTGTATCGGTTGGAGTTGTGTCGAGGTTTTCGTACCGTGTATGTTGAGCCTTTGGAAGAACGTTGAACGTGGAACCAAAAAGAAACTAGATAAGAACCTCAACATTTCAAAACGCGTAGCTATGGTACAAAGTGAACCACTATCTACTACACTAAGTATTCGTACTACTACTACTAACTTACAAAACATTGCGGGGAAAGATATTCTAAATTTCGTAGAGAGGTCATTAGGCGAAGGTGTTTCGAGTTGTCTCTGTTGTGATTCTGAGCAATTGTTGTTCTGTTGCAGAAAATATGACCGACACAGCCCGGGGTTGTTCAGCCGCCCTAGTGGCGCTGTCCAGCAAAAATAACCGTAAGGAGCAAGCGAGAGGACGCTTTGCGTGCAATGGACCATCCTTTCAGATCTTTATTGGTTGATGAGTCTCCCTTTCAGTGCCATTTCTTTCAGAGCGGGTGTCCAAAGATACATCACCACCTCCAATATGGCGAGGAACGAACTCAGTTCCCGGCTCGGTTGTTTGTTGACAACGCTAGGACCTTGACCAAGGAAGTGTTCAGTACGGTAATCCGCCACCACCTTCAGAAACTTCTTGGCGTCTTTGCTGTCATAGTATTCTTTAAAATAAGGGTACAGAAACTGCATGAAGGACATCGTGGAAGCATCGACAGGGTCGTGCTTCCGCTGCAAGACCAACCGGTGAAACTCGTACAAATATCGCACGTAGTAGCACAGCCAAAACATGGATTGTTTTGCGTTCTTTCGATCGTGCCTATCGATCTGGAGCAGCTGTGGTGACGGCGATTCCAATGGA
Organism: Pseudo-nitzschia multistriata; assembly: GCA_900660405.1. Lineage (NCBI taxonomy): Eukaryota > Bacillariophyta > Bacillariophyceae > Bacillariales > Bacillariaceae > Pseudo-nitzschia > Pseudo-nitzschia multistriata. The sequence continues at coordinate 127,718 of CAACVS010000181.1, read as the reverse complement.
TCGTTGTCCTCGCTACTAGTTGTCTCGGAGGGGCTGGCAGCATTCTCCGCTCCCCCGTCTGTTTGTGTCCCACCGCTTTCAACGCCATCGGGCGCTTCTTCCCTGTTTGTCTCGGAATTCCCGGGCACTCCTGCGTCGTTTTCGGCGGCAGCAGCAAGGGGAGGGGGAGAGGGCGGAATTGGCGACGGTTCGGTTCTTGATATAGAAATCGATCTCTTTCTCGTCAGTGAATCGACAAGGGACTCGGTGGGATAAGGCTTCGACGACATGAAACCGGAAAGACAGTCCCTTTTTTCCAGGGGCGTTGCCTTGTACAAGAGTTCCACCCTATCGATGTGGGCTTTCAAATCGTTTGGCCCCCGCTGCATGCCAAAAACCTCCATGCATTTTTTCATTTCGTCCATTGCGGACAAAAGCTTTCCGACGTCTATGCAATTGGTACGATCTTCCTCGCTCGTTTTCGATTCTGCCTCGTCCGGAGAACACCTCATGGAGTCCCGAAAGGCCTGGGTCATGCGTTCCATAGAGGATTTTCTCGCCAGCGACTGCGTTGTCTGGTTCGAACTCGGACTTTTGACGTTTCTTGCGGATTTCGGATTATCTCTCTTCTTGGCGATCGAGCCAAAGGCTGGAGGGAGAATCGAAAAAAACGGTGTTCGCTCGTTGGTGGAAGCTTTCGTCATTTTAGGTGTGATTCAATTGCACGTCGGCGTCCCAGAAACAGGTGTGACAACTGTCGTCAATGATGAGTGGGCGTTTTTGCTGCCCTCTTGTTGAAACGATTCTTCCGGTGGGATCTACAGAGGTTTTTTGACACCGCGACAAAGTCAAATACCTTGTTGAACTCATGCGACGTCGTTTTGAAAGAGATTTTTGAATTTTTGACTTAGAGGAACACTTTCTGACGAGAGTACGTAACCGTAAGTATTACATACTTACTATATTTACTTATAGTACATAGGGTAGATAGGATATATTTAACAAAAAGTTTTGAAGAAAAAATCATGAATGAATCTTCGACATGAAGGGACAGGTGCTTCTTTCATTCCCGAGATCTTCCCATTAGGAAAATCGTTGTCATAGACTCCAGAAAGGACGTATCGAATATTCAAGGCTCAAGCCCAACTGCTCACTGTATTGAATTGAACTGCTCCAAGAACGGTTAAGGTTTTGAAAGTATTCAAGCGATAAGTGATTTGCAAAGAAACGGCACTATATCACAATGACAGTCACTTGTAACAGTTTCGCCTGCCTCTTTCTCTTGTGTTTGGTGGCAACAGCGAAAGTGTCTTCGTCTTCGCAAAGAGCAACCGATGCGGACAGCCACGATACGATGGACGTTCCTACAGGAGCTTTGCACAATGGAAAAAAAATACCATTGGTGGGTTTGGGCTGTGCTAGTGGAGTACGCCGAGAGCATGTCTCGAGGGCCCTATCGATAGGTTACCGGTTTCTAGACACGGCTCAGAGCTACAATTGGGGTTACCACGAAGACGAAGTCGGTACGGCAGCCAAGAAATTTATGGATGATAACATTGACGAAGAAATATTCATACAAACGAAGGTCCACCCGGAAGATCTTGGATACGAAGCAACGAAGAGAGCAGTGTATCAATCATTAGAAAGACTCCAGGTGCGAACAATTGATTCTGTCTTGATTCACAAACCACACTGCTGGACAGGTGCATGCACGAAAGAACCAGAAGGAACTTGGCAAGAATCATGGAAGGCTCTTGAAGAGTTATACGATGATGGAATCATCGCTCATTCGATTGGAATCTGCGATGTTTCCGATGACTTGCTGGATGAGCTTCTCTCCCAAAGAATCAAGCCTCACATTATACAGAACTGGATGGACCCCTTTCACCAAGACAAACGCATGAGAGACAGAATACAGAGCCATGGCATATTGTACCAAGCGTATTCGAGCCTGGGGACTCAATGGCACCACCACAAGGGGCATTCAAAAAATCCTGTCATGAACCACCCCGTGCTCCAAGAAATTGCTGAGGCCCACGGTGATGTTGGCGCTGATGTTGGTCAGGTCGTAGTGAATTGGGCAACTACCCGCCACGGGATCTCCGTTTTGCCAGCGTCCACCAATCCGGGTCGCCAAGAGGGTAATCTCCGCAACAGTTTCCGGTTTTCGTTGACCGACGAAGAGCTCGATCGAATCGACGCACTCGACGGCAGAGTCCCGAAGGCCAAATCAAGCAACGAAGTGTCGATTACGTTCACGAGCGACGGCGACACCGCCTCTGGCACGGTCGACGTCTATTGGATCGGCAACGATGGAATCGAGGAAGTGCCCGTCGGATCCGTGGAATCTGGAAGATCCTTGTTTCTCAATTCATACCATGGTCACGTGTTCCGATTCAAAGACAAAGAAAACAATGTATACAGCGATCACACAATCGAGCGACAAGCCGGGATTCAGCAAGTCCACGTGATTACTCCGATCGACGACGAAGAGCTTTGATGAAGTTGGATTGGGCATGCAGCTTTAAATGCATTGTTCAGTCGACACGCAAATGTAGCACTATGCATTTTTATCAATAACATAAGAGATATGTAGTTTTTCAGTGATTCAATCATCAATATATATATATATATATATATATATTATTTTTGTCTGAATTATATTATCCCAACAGCGAAGGACCATATCGATCTTTCGACAGGAATTATTGTAAAATGTTATAAAGAGCCCTCGTTTCTCGATGAATCAATCGTAGTTATTGTTTTCATTTGTTGTCCCCCTCGTCCTTCTTTTCCTCCAATCAAGCCACCGAGACCAGGTAGCGTCGGTTTTTTAATTATCTCGCTCCACTTTGGAATCATGCCCCTTACATTTTCAGTGCTTACGTCGTATACGATGTCGGTAGCGGTGATTCCGGGAATCATAGTTTCCCATACAATCTGAGACATTAATGACGGCAGGGACAGGAACAGCCCGAATCCAATCGTCACTGCGATCTTCACGTATTTTCGAACCAGTATTGTAGATGGATAGTTACCATTGCTACCACTGCCGCCAACTTCTGTTTTCTGTGCCATTCTTCCAGAATCATCCGGAGTATGAGTGGTTTCTTTTTCGTCTTCATCGCCCACCTCACTGAGCTCGTCAACAGGCGTAGCAGCCAAGGCGACACCATAGCCAACAAGACCTGCGCCCACCATAGTCTTGCAACAGTTTACGGCAAAATGGAAGGAGAACGGCCCGACTATTTGAGACCAAGGTGCCATTGCTATTTCCTCGGCTGTCGATTGTCTCTTCTGCAAATCGTATTCAATGATCTGCCTCTCAACTTCAACCCTACCGCACTCAAGAGCTTGGTTTGCTCTTCTTCGTAGACGCAGGACAGGATAGGATACATGCGAGGGAAAGTTGGCATTTGCTGAATGCTTTGCAGTTTAAAACACGCTCAGTGCAGTCAAATTAGCGGAGCAGGTGGTACGAGTTCCTTCTTGGTATGCGTTCTACAATCACCGGCAAGCCTAATGCAATCACCAAATATCGAACCAGCAAACATCGAAATCTTCTAAGAAATTCCTTCAGCATGGAAGTTACCTTGTACTGTATTTACACTACTCGTACATACGGTAGCGTGAGGAAAGAAACTCGAATCGATGAAGAAAAAGCATTACGTAACGATACGTCCTTCCTCGTCCCGTACCGTACGGTACCCGTTACGGTACCGGTAGGGTGAACCTTGGGAAATAGAGCTATTAAAGGCAAGCCCCGTAGTGGCAAGTTATTGGCAATCCCCGTACAAATACTAATAGAAATTTTTAGCTCATTTTTACAGTTAAAACCAGTTAAAAAWGGCRTCCAABGGACGAAAATAAAAATATTTCCATTGTTTAATTTCTCGCTGGTCCTAAAATATTTCTATTAGTGCTCCTTACTACTKGGGATATAAAATCAGTGGTTACTACTTGAGAATTAATATTAGTGCTTACTACTGGATCACCTCCATTACTACTTACTAGTTGGGATGCCATAGTAGTGAACACTGCGAACTGCTGGGTAAGGGGATTCTGTTAGTGCTGCGAGAGGTGATCCAGTAGTAAGCACTAATATTAATTCTCAAGTAGTAACCACTGATTTTATATCCCCAGTAGTAAGGAGCACTAATAGAAATATTTTGTGACATAGTTTTTTTGTTTGGAGGGGGGGGGGAGAGGGGAAAAAAAGTAGGGAAAATGAGAAAAAATTGACACCCGGGGAATTGCCAATAACTTGCCACTACGGGGCTTGCCTTTAATAGCTCTATTGGGAAAGCTAGGAATCATCCATCGTTGCAGGCCTTGAGCACGTACGTACGATCGCTGGTACCCGTAGCGTAAATTCCCTGACGAAACATGGTTACAAGTAGGTGCTATCTAAAGGTACGTACCAGTTAAAACTAAAGGGGCATGATGATACAACGATGCGTCGTAGAAGAGGATGTAGATTAAATATTAATGTACACGTTCACAAAGCTCGGATGAAGATAACACCCGGGCTAGTCGTGACTTATGCTTTTGCGTATCTCTACCAGTAGAAGTTCCATAGATGCAAGCGACGCCCCACGTTAGGGGTCACATTTATCATAGCTGCAAACGGGAGACTGACGCATTTAGAGTTCTCCGACGATTGGGACGGATCCTCCGAGTTGCTCGTGGACCATAAGCCCGAGGATTCCGAACATGGCGGCACGTCCGTTGTTCAATTCAATGGCACGCTTCGAGAGCTTAGCTTCTTCGCTGAACTTGTCCCATCCGAAATCGATGTAGTCGTTACGGAAGTCACCGACGAATTCTCCTCCGGTGATATCCTTCATGATGGACAGTTCCAAAACAGCGATGAAGGCAAGAATCTGTGCCAAACCTCCTCCGGGGATGGCGTCAGGGCCCTGGATGGCGGCCCATCCGTTGGGGAAGGAAGCGAACGCGTCACCGGACTTGTCGATGTCACCAGGAAGGTGGACTCCGTATCGGGTGGTGATTTGTCCTAGGAAGGCAAGCATCGCAATACGTCCGTGCTTGATTTCAACAAATCGAAGACGATCGAATTGTTCTTGATCACCGCTTTCAACGAGGCCGAGGGGATCGAAGAATCCAAGCGGGGGCTGAGCTCCAAGGGCGTCCTCGAAGGCATTGAGGGAGGTGGAGGCAGCCTTTTGCTGGGCAGGAGCGAAAGCAGCAGCGGTGGCGATGAGGGAGGCAAAGATGGCAGACTTCATTTTGATAGGAGATGTGTTGGTTTATGACTCGAAAACGGTTTGGAGCAATTAGCTTTGCTTCGAGACCTCTCCAGAAGTTCCGGTAGACTAGGAGAAACAAGCGTAAGGTATGGATTTTTCACCTCAGTATCAAAGATCGCGAAGATACCTTCAATCAAAAGAGCATTGTGCGCGTTGCCTCAAGAGTTCAAGCTTCATTGGCTCGCGCGTGTCCAAAAATCTCATCTGAAATACTTCGTACGTACAGGTCGTATCGTACAGTACGAGTATTTATCTTCCCCTACGGTACCACGGTGTGATCTTAATTGCCATTATTAACGGTACGTGTAATGTATGCAGTAAAGAGTGAGGTTATTCACGAGCTATTCGTGATTGGCTAAAAATAACCCGGATTTTGGTGAAGAAAAAAGTGTCAAAACTCGGTGTTCCTCCTACAAGTACGAGTACCGTACGGTGCGGTACCGTACGTACCTGGTTCCTAGATTAGAAGGAGAAAAAAATAGTGATGGCAATCATAGTAGGTTTGGTACGAGTACTATACATACGATAGGAATGGTACACGGGTATGCTCATACAATGATTCATTGTCGAAGAACCTCTGAGTCACGATGATGTCATCGAACAGAACTCCATCCAATGTTCCATTCTACATTCTATTTCTGTTTAACTTAGGGTACAGGACCTTACCGTACTTGGTACGGTATGAACTCAAGATTGATCTACACCCTCGGTACGTATCGTACCGTACAGTATTTCAACAGATCAACTCATTAGATAGTACCTCGTACCGTAGATAGCCCAGGATTTTCGTCAAACAGAGTAAATGTACGTAATTTTCGTAGGAACACATTCGGAATTGCTCGCCGTGGGCTCCAACTTTTGCGAAAGAAACAATAGTTTGCAGCAGATGACTTGTTTCAGCGTGGGGGCCATTGCAATTGTACATAAATGACGTCCTGTCACGGAATGAAACGCTGGCTCCTATGATTCCTTCACTAAGAATACAATATTCAAAAGTTTCCATTTGCAGGGCATCTCAAAATACCAGTTTTTGGACGGAGGAAGATTCATTTTTCAATACACGTTTAATAAGTACCGGTACGAACTCAAAAGTACCGTGTTAATTGCAACAACCGTATTTAATTTGTTGTGAAGTACTACGAGGCCGATTCCAGATAATATCATGCGTTGTCACTATTGTAACAATACGCGATACATGTAGTTTGTTATCAATAATTATCGAATTGAGTACGGTAGTGTAGGAAATATCCATGGAATGAATACTTCCACAGATACGAAAATGACTTCCGAAAATAGCATACCCCTCATCCAGCCTATCCCCATCCTCTTAGGTGGCTTGACCGCTCTTGCCTGCGTCTTCGTTGGTACTTGGTGGTTGTACCGAAAGAAAACAGATCGCAGGACTAGCACAACGAGAAACGACGACGACGACGACGACGACACATGCGAATATCCGCCCACTCCAGGTGATAGACACTGGCTGTGGGGACATGCCCTGAGCCTGCAACCCTCGTTACTAGGGCTTCCTGACAATATCTCTCACGACGTTCTCTTTTTGGCGTGGATGAAAAAGTTGAAAAGCAAAACTGTAATGTTCGACCTTCCTATAGGCCGAATGATCGTCGTTGGGGACGCAGCAGTTGCGAAACATGTACTGCAATCGAAAACAAAAAGTGCATTTCCAAAGTCTCCTAGTTACAAGAGTGTCCATCCGGTTGTCGGAAGCACAAGCATTGTGGTACTGGAAGGAAAGGAATGGCAAACCCAACGTCGGCTTTATAATCCAGGATTTTCACCAGACTATCTCAAGAGCACAGTGTCCATCATCGCACAGAAATGCGATCGATTTTTGACGGCCTGTGACGAAGAGGATATCGACAAGGACTTGCCGACAAATTTGCTGGATCGGTCCGTCGATTTGACTTCCGACGTCATTGCACAGGTGGCATTCGGAGAAGATTGGGGATACTTTTCGGGCGACGAAGGCACCAACGAAGACAAAAACACAAACATCCAGATGAGGAAGGACGGTCTTGAAACTTTAATCAACTTTCGAGAACTAACCCTGTACATTGGCAAAAATCAAAAGCAATTTTTCCAACGGATGTTCAATGTTCTCAGGATGTATAGGAGTTGGCGTTTGTCCGTATCAATCGATCGAGCTTTTGAACGCCTCGTGCGAAGGCGTCTCGATAGTGTTCGTCGTTCCGGAAACATCCAACCAACGAATCAAAAGGATATTCTTTCTTTGACGTTGTCAAGCTTCCTCCAAGAGTCAAAAAACAATTCTTTTTCCATTAGCTCGGATCACATCAAAAGTATGACGCATCAGCTCAAAACCTTTTACTTTGCAGGACACGATACAACCGCAACGACGATTTCTTGGGCGTTCTGGCTTCTTGCGCAGCACCCAGAAAAAATGGAAAAAGCCAGGCAGGAAGTCCGCGACATCATTGGGCTAGAGTGGACAGAAAATGTCATCAAGAATGGAAAAAACTTGGAGCATAATTTGACGTACGAAAAACTACAACAATGTCAATATCTTGAATGCATTGCACGCGAGAGCCTCCGCCTCTATCCTCCAGCTGCAACTACGCGGTATGCGATTGATCCCGACTCGCGGTTTGGGAATCTCCAGTTAGGTGCGAGCATGATTCATTTGAATGTCTATGCCATTCAGCGAGATCCGGATGTCTGGGGTCCAGATGCAAACGATTTCGTACCAGAACGGTTTTTGGGAGACGAGGGTCGAAATCTTATTTCATCGCATTCGTACCTTCCATTCAGCAAGGGATCTCGGGATTGTATTGGGAAATATTTTGCCTTGTTGGAAGCAAAAATTGCAATAGCTGCTCTTGTTACCAGATACGATGGAGTACCGTTGGATAAAGAAAATGAGGTTTATATGGCAAGGATAACATCCCTTCCAGAGAATGGATGCAAAATGAAACTGTCTCGCCGAGTTCTTTGATATCTTTGACGATGCTATTCAATATTTGTACTTTATTCTTATCGTAATGTAATTCTTTCTCATACCCCCTAGTTTTGCAGCGTTCGCTTTCTATGGGTGCAAATAGATTTCATTGTTCATGCTGGACTCAGAGTTTGACACTGGAAACAATCTACCATCAAAGTTTATTTCACTGCCTGTCCTGGCTCGCTCAGATTCGTTCTAGTAACTACTGAGTTTGAACCATTATTATTATTTGTATTCTGGTTTCAAAAGGTTTAGTATATGGGTCTAAAAATCGAAAATTTCTAATCGAATCGAGACTTTGATGTCTGTCCAACGAGTGTTTTGTAAAGACACCCGTTTGTAGATGTATAAAATGAAAAGCGTTGTTGCTCTCCAAAACAAGCTCCTCCCTATTGCACCTCGCATCCCTCTTTGTTGGCGGAACGTTCGTATCCATTATAGTTATATACCTGACCGTCGGCATAAATAATCTCCCTACATATTTCCATGATGATTAATTGTCGAAGTGAATATTAGTACAGAATGATGAAAACGAATTGGCGATTGGAGGGTGTGTGAGACATGGAACGCTTTTATGAGCCGGCAATCCCTGACTTTACACTTTCATTCTTCATCGAAACAAGATCTAGAAAACTGCTAACATCACCAGTCAAAACAGTCAAAAACTTACCAGTTTCCGGACTTCTCGAGCGGAAGCAAAGGTTCTTGGTTCTCCTGTTTTTGGCCGACTTCCTCTAATATATCAACCATTCCGTTGAATAGGGATGCGTGCATCTCAAGACGAAAGTAATAATCTTCATCCAATCCGCATCCATTTTGAGGTTCAATGAACCATACATCCAAGTCGTTGTCTAGGATGAAATCCGCGCAATAAAACTGGAAGGAATTTTCCGTTGAAATGTCGGGATCCTCGTCGTTAAGATTTGGGACCGCAAATGATTCGTCTTTCATGATTTCGATCATTTCTCCTAAGGCGTGCTTGAATTGGTTCCGAACGTGCTCGACGGGCGTGTTCCCATTTGGGAATAGTGGTCGCGTCTTCTGTTTCTTTTTGTGGTGTTTGTTGAGGGTCTCCTCCAATTGTGAAAAATCGGCCTTTCCTTCGGCTCCCAATCCCGTATGCGATGTTAGATGAGACGTCGTATCGGTGAAGGAAGTTTCGCTGTAGGCAGAGTTGCCTACGCGGACGTAACCATCGTGATAAAGTACTACAAGCGGATCAAGACTGGCCACAAACCAGTACATTCGTACATCGAATTTGCGTTGGTTCCACGTCATTTCGTTGCAGATGTATCGCTGAATAATACTCTCCTCTACATCGTCCTCGTCTTCACTGCCGCTGGAGTCTTTTTTGTCATTCGCGAGAATACTTTCGATCGTTCGGATGGAGTCGTCCGGTAATGTTAGGAGTTCCGGGCTATTCGGTGCCATAATTGTGATTCCTTTCCCCTGATTAACGTTGGAAAGTTTGTGAACCCAAGGATAATTTTTGCCATTGCCTTTCTCCAAAACGTGACGAAAGGCCTCAACTTCCTTTTTATTCTCGGTCAGCATATAGGATTCTGGCACGTAAACACTCGGGGGCTTTCCAGTTGCCTCCTCGTACTGTTTGTAGTAGTAGACAAAATCGCTCTTCCGATTCCATTTTTCCAGCCCTGGAATATAATTGAATCGCTGCCAGGGCAAGAGCTCCGTGGCCCAGTCTGCTTCGTTATAGTATGTATATATAAGGTGGGCATTGTCTGTGTCGTCAACTCGGACCCAACCTCTGGAACGTAGTGCCCGAGCAATAGGCTGGGAGATCTTCTTTCCATCATAGTAGAAGGTCTTGCGAAATTGAGGAGGGACCGGGGTAAAAAATTTTCGATGCCTTCCGCTGGTTTCGTCGATCCGAATGTCCTGAAAGGCCGCTTTTCGTTTCGAATCCAGTGTGTTCCCAAACCAATTTGCGAATCCGACCATATCTTTCGGACAAGATTGCGAGATTTCTTTGGTTGTCGATCTCAAAACCCATTGATATACTACGAAAAAGGTTGTAAAGTTCGTTGCAATAAGTAGAGAGGCGAACAGGAACGCATTCTTCCTATTGGCATGTGCCCCAAACAGCTGTCGCTTGAATTTATCGTGCCTGGCAATAGATGATGATTTCTCGATGTCCATGCCATCGCACAACGAGTCCGTCGGTGATGCGGAGCCGTGGGTTGGCGACTTCCTGCTTCGTAGCATTGTCGATAATGTGTTCTCCTCCATAGTTGAATGCGTTCACGGGTGGCCCGAGACAATGTGATTATCGGTTATTGTGCTTGTACTAGTTCGCTTGTTACTTTTTGCATCGAGAGCGTATTCTTGATTTTTACGATCCTCCGAAAAACGCGATAGTATCGGTACGTACCGTACCGTGTGGGTACGGTACTCGTACTCATCTGCGATAGAGCACATGGTTTGCACACTACCAATACCGTAGGAGGGAAAACGACAAAAATGTGGGTCGACGCTTTTTGAATTTTAACTAGGCTTAATTGAGAGCGCGGGAGCCGCTGCACGCGACTTGTCTTGCGGGACCACGTGCAAAGAAAATGCCGCACGATCTCACATGTTGTATGGAATAACGCTATGAATTTCTATTTAACGTAGTGAGTACCAGTACCGTAATCTAAAATCTGACTGCCGTACAGAACGAGTGAGGCACGGTACGAGGTATCGCGCTGCATTTTTGACATACGGTACTACAGTATGAGTCATAACTTTGCGAGCAGTTTTTGGTACTAGTGATGCTGGGTAAGGGGGACTTCTGTTGGTGCTGCTCCCCCCTCTCGCAGCAAGGAATGAAACCATCGAGAAACACGGAACTCGTAATTCTACCGAACTAGAAAGTAGGTAAATGTACTCGAAATCTTTACTCTATTTTCTATTCACAGTCTTGAAAACGATGAATATTGTCAAAAATAAATAAGCCCTAGACTTCAATGCGTAATTGTGTTTCAACCTTCGTAGTATTAGAGTAATATTTTTTGGTCGCTTTTTCAGTGGTGGGTAAAAACGCACCATAGTGACCTCGTGGATCGTGAGAAAACCGATTGAGAATTTAGTACGACAGACGCTCGCCTTCTTTTCTTTACTGTATTTTTGATACGAGATGTATTGTGGTTCAGTACTGGCACGAAGTGTGACAAAAGTGCGCAATTTTTCTCTGCAATCGAGTCAGCGACGACCTATGAATGAATCATCCATCATCAATAGACAATACTGGTAGCATCGTTTGAGCACAGCGTACCGTAGGTATCACCATTCTCCATCGAATTTCTACAGAAGTGTTGGTTGATATTTTCTTTGCCTGCCAATGGTCATATTTTCTATACCGGAAGGCCTTTCAGAAAAGAAGGCAATTGTGAAGAGGCGACGCAATCCGTAGTTGAGAATTAAGATGCCGATGATGAACTGCTCAACAAGAGTGATCCTCCTACTTGCCCTCCTTGGAGTTGTTCATGGTCAGGGATGTACCAATACGTGCCCTCCTATCAATTTTGGTGTCGTAGTTCCCGCTTTGTGCGAAGGTGACTTGATCGACKGAACGTCAAACATCAACGGCGAGAATGTTCAAGCAGATGTGAATCGGATCTACGATATTTGTTATCCCAACGACTCCAACACCGCTAGTTCCTTTCGCTTTGACGACTTTCGCGGGGTCAACACAGTGACAGTTATTGCCAATTATTATACGGGTTGCAATGCAGGACGCCGCGAGAGTGGTGTCTTTGCTCACGTGGCACAGAAATACTACGACATTTACGGTCCTGACAGAGTCCATTTCATCCAATCTGTCAAAGGGGGAGGTACTTGCGACCAATGGTCTGCCATCTATCAGGAAGACGCGGAAGATCTATTTCCCGAATCCGATACTGTTCCCAATGAAATGCCCTGGTCGGTCGATGACTCTGCATACACGCTTCGGGACGAACTATTCACCAGTCCCTTCGGGCATCCTGCGTACGTGGTCCTCGACGGAAACCTGCGAATAAAACACAAATTTATTGGTCCATGCTGCGGTTACGAACGATACAGAGATTGTACTCCAGACATTGCACGTACCCTTGACGATACCCTCAGTGGTTATCTTGACGCGATCTTGAACGACGATGAATTCGAATTGATCGGTGGCACCGGAAGTGAAAGCGGAAACGACGAGATTCCTTCGAACGAACAAGGCAACTCTGAAGAACAAGCGGATGATAACATAGTAGATGCAAATTGTGAGTGGTCCGATTGGTCGGCCTGTAGTATTCGTTGTGGACCCACTGTGGGCCAACAGATAAGATACAAGGACAAAAGGTGTGCCGTTGCGAATACAGATATTGCCATAGAACGAAACAGTCCCTTTTTGGAGTTATCTGATTTGTTCGAATCACGCCCCTGCCAGGCTGATAATTCTGCGAACTGCAACGTCGAAGATGGTGGCCTCGCTTGCGTCCCGGAATTCGGTGAACGCTGGCAAGTGCGTACCATCGTAAGAGATCTCGATTCTCCTCGGGACGTCAAGTTTCACCCGACACCAGGATACCATCTCGGCAATTCGACCGAGGGCCGAAACTTTGTCACACCATCAAACAGCGACGAAGCATGGGTTATCAACGGAAACAATCACACGATCTCAATCATGCCTGCCATTGATACCGCCTACCAAACCACCTTCTCTAGAACCGACCGTGGGTATTACCACTACATGATAAATGGAACTGCCATCAGTTTCAATTCTGTCGCAGACAGTGGTCGAACCAGCGACCGAGACACTTTCAACTACTGGTCCATTTGCAACGACAATGCTAACACATACGTTGGTTCAAAAGAACCGAATTATTTCATGGGGCCGACGCTGTACAACTCCGACCCAAAAAAGCGCAATCTCGTCAATCGGCTTGGGGAACAATGCGATACAGCATCTGGCTCAACCACCAAGGACGAGCCGTGTTACTTTTTGCATTCCGACATGCTTCACGAAGCGCCAAGTTGTCGGGGGATTGTCCACGACCCAGAAATCGAAACGGCCTACGGGACAGTCTATTGGGCATTCGATTCCACCGGAAACCGACAAAACGGGCAGCTTGTGAGGTTTGACTTTCAGCAACCCCACGGACCTGGATCGATGGACCACTCAATCGCAAGCGTCCGACGGTATGTAGAAATCGAACTGGAAACAGCCGAAGAAGCGCAAGAACAAGCAGGCGTGCATGCCGGTGAGTAAAAGAACAGAAAGAAAGAGACAGCATGATCTAGATCGAGTAGAACTACAAACGGTGCATAAATGAAAACTGAGAACACAGAAAGATTTTCTGGAGCAACTTTCTCTCGTGCTCAAATTCCGTATTTCTTCTAATCCATTTGATTTATTCGTCTTTTGTTCCCTACAATATTACATTGAAAATCAAGGTATGGTAATGCACCCAACCCGAAGAGAATTGTTCGTCGCAGTGCCAGGAAAGAATCAAATTTTGAGAGTAAAAGCCGACTCAGGTCGATTCGCTCGAACAGGTATGTTTCGTGATAACTTCCTTTCTGAAAGTGTTGTCAAAAAGTAACCTGTCGCTTGGATGTCATGCAGAAACATTGATGTAACACATATCCCAATTGTTCATGTTCATTTGATATATATCAACAGCACGAGAAGAATACCCTATCTTTTCAAATCGTTTGCCATCTTTTGAGTACAGCATTTGGGAATGCGTTGACAGCGTCGTCTTCGTTTCTGACATAAATCAACCGTCAGGAATGGCGCTAAGTTTAGACGGAAAGCGTCTCTACGTAGCCGAACGTGGAACCGGAATGATCCACGCATACGAGATCGAGACAGGAGCTTTCCTACACATGATTCCTACAACATTCCGTACGATTGGTGGTATGGATTTTTCTCCAAACGGAGGAGAACTCTACTTTGTGGATGACGAAACGAATTCGTTGAACTCTGTTCGCGTATTATCTGAGTGCTCTCAAGACTACACACCGCGAACTAGTCCCAAGTATTCCTCCGAATTACAATCTGCTCGTGATGCTTTGGACGTAGAGAATCCTTTCGATTTGATTCCCGAAGTGTGCACGGTAGACCCTATTGTACCCAATGCATCACTGTTTGAACAGGTCCACGATGATTCGGGATACGCGAGTGATAATCCAGACGTGCAGTCTGAAATGGCTGGTATGGATGCTGCTGCAGCCCTTTTGGCCAATCGAACCGATTGCGAATACGACAGTGAACTCAATTTTGATGCATTGCTTCTGGGTGGATATTTTTGCCACACATGTCTGCCAGAAAAGGAGAGAACTTGTGGCGACGGAGGAACATGCACCAACGTGCAGTGGAGGGGATACATTTGCGACAACGAATTCAAAATTGTCGCTGATGACGAAAGCAATCTCCCTGGAAGTTACTTGTTACAAACTATGAATGGCACCAACGTGGATGCCAATGAGCTGGTACTGAAGCCAGGAGTTACATATAGATTCTCTATGGAAGTTGAGGACGAGGAAATTTGCATGACGACACGGGTATCACGGAAGAATCGAGAGGACTTCAAGGTCGGGTCTGTATCTCGCAACGGTGGCACCGACCGCGAACGACTATCATCACTCAATGCTAACGATCGAGAGGGGAATCAGCTAGTGACACTTGGATGCGCAACAAATAGTGTGTTAGTATTAAATACAGGCGAATCAAAAATGACTGGTCCACAGATTTACGTTAACGTGTTGGGTGATCCTGTATTCACTGTTCAGATGGAAACGCTCAATGAATCTTCTGCCAGCTCAGAATTAAAGGTTGGAGGTTTCTTAGGGAGTCTGGTTGTTGCAATCCTACTTAGTTTGGCATAAAGAGATAAATTTTCATTTTGAATCGATGATAGTTTTGCACTCCCAGTGTTTAAATTTTTAGATTAAATATTTTGGCCAGCGCCGATAACAACTCTATATGAGAAGTTGCAACATCGACCAGATCGTCGATTCCAACGTGACGCAAGTTCCAACCAGATAATTGCCAATTTCAGATTTGAATTAGGACTGTAAAGTGGTGGTTCCTGTCTTGGAATACAAATTAACTTTTGTTTTCTCTACAAATTTAGTTGTCCTTCCATTCCCTGCCAGTAGATATTCATGCTGAAGTGCAAGCAAACTAGAATGAAATTAAACAATTAATAGTACTTGGAACAAATGATTGCGGGATGATAGTAGCGAAGAAGTCGCAACAAAAGTCTTTCTAACAATAAACTATTTTGCTTTCTATTGTATGCTGGTGTGCAAAGCGTTCGATCTTGAGGTACAAACTTCAGTTTCTTGTGCGATAGATGATTGATTCGATCAATGATGCACGCTGAGTCTCTTGTTGTCTATATTATTTTTTCTTGATGGCCGATGACTGATGTCGACGTAAGAGCATTAATACAAGTTCGCGGTCATTGATAGAATTGTTGCACACGAAAAATATCTATCTATACGCTCAAGTTGAGAGACAATCCAAGATTTCCTGGTCCAACTCCGTTTGTGAATCCATTGGGTCCCAAAAATGGTGCATACTCGTCAGGAACACAGGACAACTGGACGTTCGCTCTTCCCTGTTGGTAGGATCCCTGTAGGTTAAAGTTAGTGTCAGGGATTCGGTAGGCAACTCCAACGTTCCATGGCGACGACTGTCCGTAAAGCTGCATTTGCAATTGTTGGATCATTTGTTGCTGAGATTGCAAAAATTGCATAGCAGTTTGTTGTTGCTGAGCACTCTTCATTTGAACCTCGGTAGCTTTTTGCCCACTCTCAGCTAATCGGTTCATAACTGTTTGGAGGGCTGCGCGTTCTCCAGTAAAATCCCAACCACCATCAGCCTCGCTAGCGTCGCTAACCTCATCCCGTGTCGACCTCTCTGCTTCTCTGGCAAAGAAAGCATCAGCCTGAAGCATGGCCTCGTATTCTGAGGTTCCGCCACCAGAAGCCTTTGAAGCAGCCCTGTAATTCTGAAGGGCCTGTTCTCGCAATAAGGCTAATTGTTTAAGGTAAAGCACCTGGAGAGGAGCATCCAGGGCGGCCTCGATTTGTTCCAGCTTGGCTTCATAGACATCGGAATCATCACCCTCTGGGGCGCTAGAGGCAAATTCCTCAAGAGCCTTGTTCACAATAGTATCAGCTTTGAGTCCTAAATCTTCCACGGTTGTGGATTCGTTAACAATCGATTTGCGCAATTCTTCGATCTGTGTTTGACGAAGCCAAATGAAATCAAAAGATATCCGTTCATGCATACCGAATCATTTTTTATATGATAGTTAGGTTCCACGGGAATTTTTTGTTTATAATTCGCAACATTCATCGTCCAATGGTCAAAATTGTTCCAGTTCAAAAAAGAAGCATCGGGCAAGACACAGTCAAGTTGGAACACAAATATTAGTTAAAGGAATGCATCGACACGAAAATAGATGAGAAGTGTCCTTTAAATCGCACCGACCGCATCCGATTCCGTTTCCAACATTTTTGGATGAGATTCATTACAGATCGTACGCACCGATGGAAGGGTAGAAGCCAAGACCTGTTCCTTCACAGCATCCAATTTTGAGGCGTACTTTGAGGAGGCTCCTCCGCGGGGAATTCCCCAAGGTGCAGTTGTTCTGCTTGCACCGTGCGAAGCAGCATCAGCAAGGGTCAAAGCTGCAAAGAAACTAACCAGAGACAATTTCATCGTTTTTCTGGTGTTGGTCAAAATAGGTTGTCGGAGAAAGATTACAAACGAAGTACAGTCTGTAACACCGGCTATTAAGTTACTTATCGTCGGTCGATCAAGCAGTCTTGATGATGGTTGTATGGATTCTACCTCTGGTTTTAACGCGTGTCTTCTGTAAGCGATATCGTCACGAAATACGCATCAACCGATTTTTGCATTCATGTTATCCTTTGATGTACGAGTACCAAGTACTCGTACCCGTACGTACTACTTACTTCGTATGTCGTTTTGCTTGTCGTTCCAGGTGGCGTGTCAAACAGCGGATCCAAGATAAAATCAAAACTCATAACCTGAGAAGAGAGGTGACTACATTAGTTCCAAAAGCAAAGTTGGAGGGAACTGACACGACTGAATAGGTCACGATCTTCCAATCATCTGATTTCCCAAGCATTCAAAATGTTAGTCAGACAATCAGAATCATCACTCATCACGAGCAAACTGTCGGTTGATTTTGACTAGGTCGACGAAGGAGATGAAGTACGAGTACGGGTACGAGTACAAGTACAAGTACTTGCTCTTTCGAGATTGCACAAATTCCTGAATCCGGCCAATTCCAAGTGCGATTGGAATCAGAAGAGCTTCCAATCTAAGTAGCAAAAGCAACTGATATCAGTAATTATCATGGTACGAAATGCGGACAATGAAACAACAGAATGTTTGCATCCCGTAGCGTTCGCTCGCACAGTAGTTTTTGAGAATTTATCTCTTGGATTCGACTATGCAGATTTTGCCAATTTGCTCCGGATGAATTGAAGCAATTTTGAAAGAATGTCGGTTTGAAACATGCCTTAGTGTCATCTAGCTACGAGATCTTCCCGAGTCAAAATGGTGTTCGGCCTGTAAGCGATGATAGAATAAGGCATCTACACGAATGGAAAAGGCGCACACATGCCTCGTACGACAAACCGCAATTCATTGCAACACGATTGGCGTCGACACTATCAATGCTGATGTTGTCACCTTCTTTCTAGCCACTATCTCATCGTAACTAACATTCTTTCAATTTTTTTGGTTTATCGATCCGCCGTGCTCAGCCAAAGGCTTGTTCAGAGGCGGCTCTGTCTTTGTTGAATTGCATGGAGGAGTCAAAGTGCTTCAAGGAAGATAAAAATAGCGTGTATGACTGCCTCAAGAAACAAAACGATGACCCAACTATGGCTGATGTCTGCAAAGCCCAGCGCAATGCGTATTATTTGTGCAAGCATTCTCAGCTCAACATGCGAACAAGAATTCGCGGGACGAGGGCATATTAAAGGAAGAAGGGACATGGGTGTGTCCAATTTGCCGACTATAGAATATTAGAAGGGATTGAACTATAAAGCTCAGTTTGGATATCTAATCTGTTGGTCTTTTTTTCGGGTGATGGTGAAGACGACTTAAGTACGAAGTGATTGGGTTGGAGTCCCAACCACGACTACGTGCGATTCAACTTTACGTTACATGACGTCTGTTGATTTTTCCCGTGCCAAGACTAGCATCAAAATGTGACAAGGATCATGTCATGGCTCGAGACAGAGGGAACACTTTAAACTGCATTGAGATGGAAAAACAACGCCGATGCGTTAGGGGGAAAAAAGCCAATCACTAGAGTACTCAGAATTAATTTTCTACTTTTGTTCATTTTCTACAACTACGATACTACCCCCGTTTCCAAAATGTCCAGTTCGCAACTTCAAAGATTGTTTCTAGTCAACCTTTGGATACTTTGTGCAACCCGCTCTTTCTAACGGTAAAAGTGGTGTCGATGGATCTACTCGCGCGCAAGTAATTTGACTCTAAGATGATCATGGCTACAGACTGCAGACCACTCAAGAAAATGAGATTTTTAATGCTCAGCGCTGAAAATTTATTACACCTTCGAATAACCAATACTTTTATGTATTATACCTACCGTAGATTCGTCACAAGAATGATGAAGTGAGCAAAATATATCTATGAGTGATTGTGAAGATGGAAATGAAGCTGTTGCACACTAGAGACTTCTACAAGCAGAAATTGAGTCCATTCTCAAGCTTGGAATAAGGCATATCGCGACAAATTGACTGCAATTATGAAAACAAATTAACGCTATTGAAGAAAGAAAAAAATGAAACACTCAAAACTTCATAAATGTGTTTGTTCATTGAAGATCGAAGATTCCATTTTGACCAACGCAGCTACTTCAATGATTGGCGGAAGCCAATTCAGGGGCCGTCAATAAGAATTTTGAAATCAATGGTTTCAACACATTTCCGGTGGGTACCGAATCTCGACTGTTTGCGTACTTATCGAAATCAAGTACGGGGATGTTCAGGGCTTTGGTGACTGGAAGGAGAGGCGACAAAAATGAAAGCATAGCATCGTTGACATTCTCCGATAGATAAGAAATGTGATTGGGGGCGTCCTCTCGATCGAAGACTAATGCTGCACGATCGAATTTTGTTGCAGTGTCGAGCTGAGATTCTTCTAATACCGTATATCCCTGAGGAATTTTAATACCACCACCCCATGACGTAACAGGTCCATCGTTGACAGAAGAAATGAACAAGAGACGGCCCCCAACGACTGGTGTCTGATATTTGGTGGTTGTAGACACTTCAGGTTTGACGTTTCCTAGTGAGGGTAACTCTGGAGCTTTTCCACTGCCCATTAAAACACGATTCCATGAATCATCTCCCATCTGTAATACGGTCCCACATCCTAGACTGTGACCGATGGCCGAGTAAGAAAGGATCGGTTGCGGGACCATATCTTGTACATAAGGAATGAGGAGTTGATTGATCACGACTCGATCCAGGCCTTCTAAACGGGGATATGATGCCTCCAAAGACTCGGGATATTCGGAAGCAACACAAACAAAACCTTGGGCGGTAAGATCTTCGGCGAGATAAGCAAGATCGGAGCGGCTGCCCAAGAACCCATGCGCCAAGAACACCACATTCGTACCAGTCGATGTTACAGAGATCGGAATGTTCTCGCCGTCGACGACCCGTACTGTTGATGCTGTTGTAATGGAAGGATTCAACGCAAAATTTTTGGAAATGAAATCTGGAATAAAATCCCATCTGGCTAACAATTGCCCAATGCGTCGGAGGGAAATCCGATAGCTATATTTAATTTCTGCTGGCTGTGAACCGTTTGCCCCGTTTTGAAATGGATACCAAATGGACACAGGAACGTTTACATCGAACTCGGGTATGGGTAAGGATATTGTTCTGTATGCGATTGCCTTTTGCATTGGCGCACCTTGCGATGTAGATCCTAGCCCGGAGCTGGTGTCGTCGAGTGAAGCAGAGGATGCCAGAAGAGCCTTAGCGCCCATCGGAGCGGCTAGATTAGCCAATACTCCGCAAAAGGAAGCGCCGACAACCTCCCTCCGTGATAAGTTGTTTCTGTTCGATTTTTTCTCTGACAAGGTGCATAAACTTTTATAGTGGTTCGAGTTCCTGGAGGTACAGACGACAGAAGGACAACCCGTTTGTGGTAGTAAAAATCCATGCGTTGTAGTAGCGAGGTATAACACTACACCCACGGAAAGAATCATTTTTTGCATGTGTCCGAAGAATGGAGAAACTGGGAGAAAAAGGTAATTCTTGGAGCCAAATTCTAGAGCTCGAGTCGAGAATGGACCTTAGTCAAGTGATGAGAATATGATCCTCCGAACTGCGTTCAAGGTAGAATTGTGTGGCATTTGTCAGTCGGAAAATACTTCCGGATTCGACTTTTGGTAGTAGTACGAAGTACAACGACTCAGTTACAGTACCGTAGCTCTTTCCAAACTGAAATGAACTTGACGGTTAAAGGATCCTATTTTCCTTTATGTACGAGTAGTACCGTACGTACTCGTATCCACAATCCACAAGATACCGCAAGAGAAACGGGAACGTACCATACTGTACGCTTCGGTCAGTGGTCGGTCATGACCTACGCTACGGTACGATACTCTTAATCGTACTCGCAAGTGAATACTGTAATAGGGGGAGAAAAACTCAAAATCAATTCCTTGTCATGAGATTTGTCCTACGGTACCAGGTACGAGTTTACTCGTACTGTAGAAGATAAATCTCAAATCACGACATCTGTTTTCAAGTGGTTGTACTTTAGTGTTAGGGATAGTGAATTCTTTAAAGATGAGAAAGGGGACCAAAAGTGGTTCCTGTTGAGAACTCCAAATCCCAAATCTCTTCCACGTGGATGCAAGAAGAACTTCAAGTTTCAAGATTGCGTGTGTATTTTGCGGTGGTTTTTGGCGCGTTGTATTTTCGTGATCTTGTTTTTTCAATTTCAATTCATCTTCCCCTTCACAAATATCGAGAACAGACGTGTCGACGTGTAAACTCGTACAAATAGGTTCTGTACGTTCCAAGTGATCAACTGCAAAAAAGGGACCTCTAAGGTTTCTCATGGATATCATCTCGTCGAACGACCTTCTGTAATCAGCCCGAAAGAGTTGCGGCCGTCAAATTAGGAATCGACTTCAATTCGTTTCGACCGTAAAACACTTGACGTCCCTAAAGAACAGGCAGTAGCACCGGAAAAACCCGGATTGAATCAAACCCTCTAAAACGGTACACTCTGTCGTATTTGCAGCGAAAGATCATCGAGATTACATTAATCGAAGATAAATAAGAATGACGAGAAACAACGTATCATCTACAAGAACGATGTTGTCGTTATGGAGTGCCATTCTACTTTTTGTAGCACTGTCGAATTCACATTTGACTGTTGATGCGTTTAACAATGTGAAATATGTCAATAACATGGCGCGGTCGACGGCATCGTCCTCTTCGTCGTTACCTTTTCAAAAAGCACCAGCAGTCGCAGAGGAAGTGAAGAAATCGAAATCAAAGAACGTCGGAAACAACGACGATTCTGGAATGACGGAAGAAGATGAAAATATTTTGTTTGGCCACGATATGCTGGAAGAACGTCACCCCCCCTACCCCAACCGTCACCGTCCCAAGGACCGATCGGGAAATGTTCTTGAGGATCCTACCTTGAAATTGAACGAGCTCGACCATTCTTCTACCGATCCCCTAATCAACAAGTTGCGAACCATTCGGGATTCCAAACTGGATTCTTGCCCGCAACTGTGGACCGAACTTGCTTCGGTAAATCCTGATGGTATCGCCCTTATTGACGATCACCTATGCGACAAACTAAAGATCAGTCTTACTTTTAAACAAATGAACTCCGTTGTCAACCAAGCTGCCTTGGCATTTGGACGAATGGGACTTAAAAAGGGACAGCATGTAGCCATCCTGGCAGAAAATTCTGCCAGGTGGCTACAGGTCGATCATGGAATTCAGAGGGCTGGGGGTGTTTCTGCCGTCCGCGGAGCTGATGCGCCACTAGACGAGTTGCGATACATCTATGAGCACTCTGACTCGGCAGGTATCGTAGCCCTTCAGGGACCACGACTTCTAAACAAACTTCTTAAGGATGCCAAAAATGCTTCGAACGAGTCCTGCCTGGGATTGTCAAACGAGTCGCACGGTCCTGTCAGACACGTCATTTTGATGCATCGGGAGAAGAAAACACAGGCCGATCTGGAATCGATTATGGAAAGCTGCGACAACGAGATCAAGATTTCCTTTTGGGACGATCTTTTGGAACAAGAAGAATCTGCTGCATCAAGTATTCGGGTCTCGGATTTTCCCAAGGTTACCAAAAACGATTTGTCCACTATCGTTTACACTTCTGGAACGACAGGACGGCCGAAGGGAGTTATGCTGACTCATGGTAATCTTTTGCACCAAACTAGCCACCGTTTGGCTCCATCGAAACCTTACGAAGAGTCGGAACCCCTACCGGGAGAAACAATGGTTTCGCTCTTGCCTGTCTGGCACATTACAGAACGATCTTTCGAGCTTTGGATGTTGTCCCGTGGCTGCAAGGTTGTCTATTCATCTATCCGCCATTTCAAAAACGATATGGCTAAGCACAAACCAGAATGGTTGGTCCTAGTGCCGCGAGTCCTGGAAAAGATTGCCACGGGTGTCCAAGACAAGTTTTCCAGCGGAAGTGCCCCCGTCAAGATCTTGAGCAAATTCTTCACTGCGACTGGGAAAATTCGTGCCAAGAATGCCGCCCTTGCAAAAGGCTTGGCGGTCGGAAACTCTAACGACCCATCTGGATTGCAACGTATTGTAAGCAAAGCCGCTGTGACTGCGGTTGCCCCTTTGAACGCAGTCGGTGACAAACTTGTCTGGTCGAAGGTGAAAGAGGGATTTGGTGGCAATCTTAAAACAATCATCAGTGGGGGGTCAGCTTTGGCAGGAAACCTCGAGCAGTTCTACGAGACAGCGGGATTTAAAGTTGTCGTTGGATATGGACTTACAGAATGTGCGCCTCTTCTAGCCTACCGAAGGTTGGATGAAAATCTTGTCACCGCTGGATGTTGCGGCAAACCCTGTTACGATACAGAGGTCCGGGTCGTTGATCCCGAATCGAAGGCGACTGCTTCTTCCGATAGACCATCCCTTCCCGACGGTGAAGTAGGTGTCGTCATTGGACGTGGACCGCAAATCATGAAGGGATATTACAAGAATCCTAAGGCGACAGCGGAAGCCATCGATGAATACGGATGGTTTGACAGTGGTGATCTCGGACGTATCAATCCGGCCACGGGCGATCTTATATTGACCGGGCGTGTCAAGGACACTATTGTTCTCTCAAATGGAGAAAACATTGAACCCACGCCCTTGGAAGATGCCATCATGGGCGGAACCAATGGTTTGGTAGAGCAGGTAATGCTTACGGGGCAAGACGGACGGCGCCTTGTTGCGATTGCCGTCCTCAGTCCTACAGAACTAGCAAATGCGAATTTCTTAGACAAAAATGAAGCGAAGAGACTCCAAGAGGCGAACGAACAAGTCAATGACCCAAAGTGCGAACCAGAAGTCTGCGCCGTCGCTTCAGAACTTCTGAGAGCTGCATCATTGAAACTACGATCCAATGCAGATCTCCAAAAGTCTCTCGAAGCTCTCGTTAAATCGGCTACGAAGGAAGGCTTCCGCGCCTACGAACAGGTTAGTGCGGTATACTTGACGATGGAGCCATTCGCGATGGTCAACGGCCAATTGACGCAGAGCTACAAGGTAAAACGCGATTCTGTGTTTTCGAGGTATGGTAGTGAACTACCGCAATAAATTAATCGTGACATCAATTTAAAATGTAAATTTTTGTTGCATAATTCAGCAATATCAAGCAACGAAATTTTCCCCAGTTGGGAATGATGGATCGTTCGATCGAGAAACAGAAATGAATACAGTAGGTGACATATGTCTGTATGGTCAAGCATTTGGCCATCTCCCCCTCCTACGCACAAACATCTCTTTTAGTAGTAATACGTTTGACATTATTTTTCACGAGATCCCTAACTTGTATTCATACACTATTTTATTGATTGTTTTCTCAATCATGCCAACCTATATTTCTGTGCTCGAAAGCCCAACTTGATGTGTTTTCGTTTTATCACCTCTACATGACAATGATTTTTGCTATGATTACTCTTTACTAGAGGCCTGACAAGCTAGTTGCATCATCACATGATTTCAGAAGCTCTGTGAGAGTCAATCACGAGTTGGTGTTAATTTTCGTGTACTGTACCGTACCAAAGAGCCCTACAAGTCGATCCTCGTGTAAGACAGAATTCCGAACTACAATACCTACCTGTACCTGTGTGAACGGTACCGTACGATACCGTACGTAATGGAAGATCCGAAATATTCTCAAAATAGGTAGAATTTTTGGATATCCCTTTTTAGAACCCGAAACATGTCTCTGTCCAACCTCAAGTGCATAGTAACTGGAGCCTCGTCAGGAATTGGCAAGGCCACTTCGATTTCATTGAGTGCTGCAGGCGCCAAGGTAGTCGGCGTTGGACGGAACGAAGAGTCGTTGAAGGAACTCAAGAACAACGGACAGATTCATGACTATGTTGTGGCGGATTTGGTTGAGCCTGGAGCCTGTGAGCGCATCGTTCAAGAGGCCGTATCAATGTTGGATGGCGAATTGACAACTCTCATTAACAATGCTGGCGTATTAAAGGGAGGAGCAGCTGGAGCACCTGGTACGGATCTATCCAACTATAAATATAACATGACACTCAACACACAGATTCCATTTGAGCTTATGCACTACTCGGTTCCTTACTTGGAAAAACATCCGAACGTTTCCTCGATTATCAACGTAAGTTCTGTAAATGGCAAACAGGCATTTGCTGGATGCCTTTCGTATTGCATGTCGAAAGCGGCATTGGACATGATGGCACGATGCGCTTCGGTCGATTTGGCTCCAAAGGGCATTCGGGTCAACAACGTCAATCCAGGTGTTGTTACAACGAACATACACACTGCTGGGGGACGAATGGACGAAACCCAGTATGCTGCATTCATCAAACGTAGTGTCGAAACGACACATCCATTTGCTCAAAGTCTAGGACGAATCGGCGAAGCTACGGAGGTCGCTGAGCTGATTGTATTCCTGGCAGGAGAGAAGGCGAAATTTCTTACTGGAGAATGTATCGCCATTGATGGCGCACGACAGAACCTAGGTTCAAGATAAACAGCTTTTACGGACAATACAAGCGGTGCATGGATTGGAATTGACGTGGATAAAGCTAAGTTGTGGAAGGAACTTATGGTGAATGGTACGGTAGATAAAGGCAATGATATTGCCTTGCTCTCTTTATTCGTTGCTAGATGATGAATGCACTTTTGTTGAAGTGCGCTTGGCAAGCATACCGGTAGCCCGAATAAAATACCGCCCATTTGATCGACACAGAATATCATTTTTTAATTTATTCAATTTGTTCCTGGACTTCTCTTCCTCTAAATCCAAAGCTAGCCTTGCTGAGATCTTCAAACAAACATTGAAAGGGCTATTCTACAGAGTGCTTTCCCAATAGGAACATTCGAATATAAAAACCATTTTTTTCAGCACAAGTTGTTATCCATATGACCTGTTGACACTGTATACGTGAGATACAACAAACTTCTTACTCTTGGGAAAGAAAATTATTTGCTTCTCTGTTGCATGAATTATCTCCATGAATATTTTCCTAGTAGTTCCATGGTGTTCATCATGCATTACCATGAATGACTCTTCTCTCAACTTTCAAAAATGGCATCTAGTACTCTCTATTCCTCCCAGCAGTTGATTTGCACTGTCCCTTCATTACACATATGAAGCTTACTGCTAGTGATACTACTATGCCCAGTCTAAGAAGAATGTATAAATGGACAAAAATGTGGGTGTTCCCATACTGAAAAATATTTTTATTTTTTACACATAACCAAATAGTACATTAACACTATGAATTCAATTCCCAAAAGATGAGGAAGAATAGAACATCAGAATACTTTGGTGTTACAAACACCACCAATAGTAGTAGTAGTAGTAGTAGTAGTAGTAGTAGTAGTAGTAGTAGTAGTAGTAGTAGTAGTAGTAGTAGTAGNTAGTAGTAGTAGTAGTAGTAGTAGTAGTAGTAGTAGTAGTAGTAGTAGTAGTAGTAGTAGTAGTAGTAGTAGCAGTAGTAGTAGTAGTAGTAGTAGTAGTAGTAGTAGTAGCAGTAGTAGTAGTAGTAGTAGTAGTAGTAGTAGTAGTAGTAGTAGTAGTAGTAGTATTGTTACCAACCACTAATACTAATACTACTAGTACTATGACTACTAGTTGAGTGGAATAGTTTACTAATGATGCACCATGAGGATAAACTGTTTGAGGAGTGAGTTGCACTGGATCACCAGCATCCTCTGTATCACCAGCAACTTGTATCATATCTAGCATCAATCCTTATCAGTATCCTCTGCATTAGCATCCTCCACATCAGCATTATGCATTAGCATCCTCCTCCTCTGCATTAGTCTTCTCCACATTAGCATCCTCCTCTACATTACTAGTCTTCTGTATCAGCATTCCATATCATTATTCTGTTTGTTCTGCAGCACCACCAAAGGCTATAGTAGTAGTGTCTGTAGCATCTGTGGCATCTGCACCACCAGTATCTGTATCAGTGTTGTTTGTCATCAACAATATTCAGTGAATTAGTATTAGTAGGATCCTCCTCCATATCAGCAGCATCCTTCTCTGTAGTACTACTATCAGTAGTGTCCTCAGTATCAGCAGCATCTGCATTCAATAATTGGCATCCTCCTTTCCATTTTGGTGCTGTATATCATACTAGCAGTATCATTCTAGTATGTGGTATTACCAGTGGGTGGTATCATATCAGTATCCCATTATTAGTACCATGGTAATTCTTGGTTTTTTGGGGTGCTGCTTTGTTATTGAACTTATGACAGTTCTTTGGTGGTTGTAGTACAGTGTAGCATTGGTTTGCCTGTTGTTTCACAGCAGAATTTTGATTACTACTACTTAGAGAATGCAAAGAAATGAGTTTACAAAATACTGTAGTGAAATGCAAGGAAATGACTTTATAATTGACTAAAAATGAAACCATGCAAGGAAATAGGCCATTCCCAGAATATCAGGTGCCTAGACCCAGATATAGGCTTCTGGGATTATGGGAATCAAAGAAAAAGATCTTAATATTATATTTAACCTTGTGAACTAGAAGAGGCACAACAGCTTGAACCATTACTTCTGGGGAAAATAATGCTCCTAGCTGCTCTGAGGGGCAGCACCTCCCTCCAAGGAGTCGTTGTGTAGGAGCAACTGTGGGATTATATGAATCACATGTAGAAGGTCCTATACCATAGCACGCCTGCCTTGCCATAGGTCATGTGTAGAACATGGAATCCTCTTTTCTGATTGGATAACTTATTCTTTTGCCACCAAAAAGAACACTCCTCACATACCACTATATTCCACAACACAAATCATGATAGGACCTTGCAACAACAAATAAAGCTTCTTCCCCTTGCAAAAAATCTTTCAAACAATCAACTGAAACTCTTGAAAAGCTCTATATTTCTTAATCAATTGGTTTTGGCAGTTGAAAGGTAGCAGTATTTCAATGTGTTGATGCTCCTTAAGACAATCATTTTCTCCTGATAGGCATTTCTTTTGGACAATGAGGATAAAGAGAGAAAAAGAGAAGACACTTGAAGGAGGGACAGGAAAACACAAAGAATTGTACTCTGAAGATATGCTGAATCTCCCTTTGTATTTCTTCTTTATTCTGGTACTGATCAGGGACTTCTAAATTGCTGTGGTGTTGATCACAGGGTCTTCAGAGAACTCCTTGCCATCTTTGAACCAGTATTTAAGAGATATATGATTGACAGCAAGGAGGAGAATGCCATCTGATCACAGACTCTGTCAAAGAATGGAAGACCAATAGGTAGGAAGCACAAGGCAAATGCAACCTTTTGTCTTGGATTAGTGCTATTTTGTATAAAATGAGACAATATTTTGCAAGATCCTCATCACTAGCCTTTGGACTGACCTCAACTGCGCTACTAGAGCATCATTTGGCTTCCCAATGACATGGATCTATAAGTAATTATATCAACTTGGACTGGGCGCTTAGTCTGGTGGTCTAGAGTTGTTTTTTGATAGAGTTCTGACCTATTTTCTAACCACCAGAAGCCGGTCTCCACTTGCCATTTTTGGCCACACTGGCTGTTAATGGGCGGAGAACCTCCTCCCGGCCTTTAGTAACAGTTGAGTAACAATGACACAGGGCACTGTTCCCAACACTACAACTGAGCATATCCCCAAAGGGGAGGACATTAGGGGCTATTCCAGAACAGTTCAAATTGTTTTATTATGCTATTTGCAGTCAAAATAGTGACCAAAAATAGTAGACCTATGTAGATCTACTAGTAGTACTAAATGCTGGGCTTCAAAACTAACTGTGGTTTCACTAGTCATAATTTTTGGTGTTTGAGTAGAATGCCTTTTTGCCTTGTAGGGCGTGGTGGGCTTTTGCAGTTTACACATTGGATATGAAATTTACGTAATGGGCCCTAGTGGTTATAAGCACTGAAGCATCATGAATGAAATCAACACTGCAGGAAAGTAGAATTACTACTGAAAAAAGGTGCAACGGATACATCATACGTACAATAAGGAATCAAGTATACGCACGTACAATAAGGAATCAACAAGTATGTACGTACAAAACAAAATTAAGGATATGTACGATACGAGAGTACAAATATGGAAGTACCGATATGATTGGACATACCATTCCTATCTATGTTTCATAGGGTACTATTCATATATATGAATTATATGATCCATCATACCAAGGAATCTAAGAGTTCTAAGATATGAGGTACGGTGACATCGTAAAAGAACAATGAAGTCACAAGTTTAGAATAGAAAGAACCTTATGTGGATCCAGTACCAACATCTACATAAGGATCTAATCAAAACTCAAGAACTCACACCTGTTAACATGTAATAACACGGTGACTTTTTAAGATACAAAATCATAACATAATTATCATTCTTACACACTTAAGAGTACATATAAACTTGTGCAAAAGGAGATGTGCACACGATCACATGTCCAAAAAACAGGCCAAGTCAAAAGCTACTGTGGTAGCTACAATGAGAGATAAGGAACCTGGATGTTGAAACCCAGAAACCAGAATTGCACCTTACCAGACACAGACTAATACACCCAGCTGAATGATCTATTCAACTGGTGTGTTGAACTTCAGCCTGGTGTCCCAGGTCCCTCTCAAACAACTGCTCTAGCTCTCACCAGGGCAAAGGCCAGGCGGGAGCAGACAATGTGACAGATGTGAGATGGGTGCTGGCCCCATTTGGCAGAGAGTGTTTTAGCCAAGCACTTCCTTGCACTCTTGGTTTCAGGGCATTCCATACCATCCACTGAGTAGACCAAGGGAGTAAAATGGTGGTGTGCCTGAAGGCACGCCTCATTATACTTATCCTTCTTCTCTTTTTTCTCCTGAGCTTTTGGTGGAACACTCAGTGGATGTTTGTGTCAGCAATGGGACCTCGCATCAGTGTCAGCAGTGATGCAGATATCGAGAATGGAAGTGGTACCACGCCGCCAAAATCCATGGACACCAACATTGTCGGGAAGAGCTGGTGGTGGTGGCAGAGCTCCAGACAGAGCTCTGTCCCCATGCGCTGACTGATATACAGGGATTCGTGGTTCACCAGTAACAGCACTCGGCTTCAGAGCTTCAGGACAGAGCTGATGCCACTCACAGGCTCCTACATATTTATGGGGTTGTACAATTAGCCCCCCTTTCGGGCAGCTAAGCGCATGACTCACTGTGGAGCGGCTGTGGCTGCCACCATAACAGTGGGTCGGTAAGTTCAGAGGTTTCAAACCAAGGCGGAGGCGTACCGTACCGTAGGTTATCTCTAAACTCGTCAGTGGAGAGAAGAATTAACAACTGGTACCGTCCTGTACTTTGAAGGACCAGTGAAACTAATCAAAACAAAAAACAAGCACCTCAAATTGCTTTTGAGACTTCATACCAAGTGTAAGCTTACGGTAACGATAGGTTCAAAGCCACGGAGTTCATGAGGATCTGTAGCACTGGAGAAGTTTTTGGTAGTCATAGCACTGAGCATGCACAATCTTTGCGACTTCACAACTAAAAATCACTTGCAGTTAGCAACGACGACTCAAAGCATAGTGAATGAATCAGGTCGTCGAGCATGACTGCAGTAGAATGGGCAAAGAAAAAACCGCCACAAAATGGCCCTAAACCGTCGTGTATTGCAGGAAAGGAAGCAAGACATGATAGAAACAATGACAATACCAGCAGCAACGAAATTCTGTTCGAAGAAAAGGTTTTCTTCTGTGAGGGCGATGTCGATGGTGCGAAGCACGACAAGTCAGACCCTCGTTTTGCTTCTGGTGTTGTTCCTTTGCCCCTTGCCGTTCAGCACTGCTGGCCAACACTATTTCCAACAATCAGCAGCTCCAAAAAAAGCATCCGAAAAGGTGTATTCTGGGTGAGCTCCAGCTCTTCTAACAGCGATGGATCCGTACGAACAATGGGAAACGATCGTGACGCATGGTGTAATACTTCGTTACAAAGTTCCCGCTCCCCTTTTCGAAAGGGAAAATGCGACACCCAAATACATCAATTCGACTGCATTCGAAGAAAAGTAACACGTACAAAAGAGCAACACTTTCGAAAACGAGGAACGTCAACGAAAGATCTCATTCGTCGATCTATCGGGGGAAAGCTGCGCATTGCCTTCATAGATAAATACCTTGCAGTAGTCGTAAAACCCTACGGAATGCCGGTGCACAAAGTAGTAGATTCTCCCATTGCGGCAAGACCTGCTGCGAATATTATTGGCACAAATGGTGTAGCGGACATCAACGACCACAGCAGGAGCGGTAATTGTGGTACTGATGCAGACAAAGAAAAAGACAGATGTGACAATGACATTGCTGCAAAAACTGGGGAGAAAATAGTAAGCATGCACGAGTTACTTTTGCATTGCCTACCTCAATTGCCAATGGAAGTTGCAACMAGTAAGAATGAGAATAGACTCGACAACGATCCGCTACGTCGTCCAGCGGCGGTCCACCGCCTTGATCAACCAACTTACGGATTATTGATTGTGGCTAGAACGAGGCCCGCCGCTCGATTCCTGAGCCACGCCTTTGAGAACCGATCCGAATTCCTAGTGAAGCGCTATCGTGCCATCGTTCACGGTCATCTGGAAGGTGGTGATGAACACAGGGATAGCAATGCCGCTGGATTCGTTCGATCCCCACTGAGTGGGAAGGAATGCTGTTCAGAATACCGAGTCGTGCGGCGTTTTGAGGTAGATCCAGCTGCCGAGAACTCTTCACCCAGGGACTCGAATTACGAAAATGACGACCATAAGAAAAAGGCATCAACTGCTCCTAGAGTACCACTGACTTTGGTGGATTTGTTTCCTCACACTGGGAGGAAACACCAGTTGCGCCGTCACATGGCATCGATCGGTCATCCAATCGCCGGTGACACCAAGTATGGCAATCAGTCGGACGATGATGCACGATTGTTGCTTCACGTACCAACTATGCTTCCTCAACATAATGGTGGGGCTTCGTCGTTGGATACCAGTCGAACAAGGACATCGGATAACTTCCAGAGACCGCGTGACGGACCAGCATTACCCCTGATGCTGGCGGCGGTAGAAATAATTTTTCCTCACCCCGCGTCAACAGCGGATAAGTCACTCCAATCGGAAGTTGAAGCGCCACGAGCGGCTTTGGAATCTTCAATATGGGAACCAAACAGAGATAATGGTAGTCATCGCACTAGTGACGCCACCGAGGACACTGATCATTATGTCATGGCAGAAGACGCCGAGCATTCTTACAATGTGTCCAATGGGACTCAGCGTGTTCAAATCGACATGCCGGACATCATGAAATGCATCTCGCGGCATTCTTCCATTTAATAGCATCTCATTTGCGACCTATGCACAAACTGGCAAGTACAATATATATATATATATATATATATGTGTGTGTGTGTGTGTGTGTGTGTGTGTGTGTGTGTGTGTGTGTGTGTGTGTGTGTGTGTTTAACCTCGTGAACTAGAACAGACACCATGGCCAGAACCAGAACTTCTGGTGAGAAGGCTGCTCCTAGCTGCTCCGAGGGGCGGCGCCTCCCTCCAAGGAGTGGTTGTGGAGGCGCAACTAACATAAAATGACAAGTACAGTTGTTAACAATTCATATTCTGGTAGCTAAATTCATCTCAGCTATTAGTAGAGCACGGAGAGGAAGCGAATGTGGTTTGATTGGATGTGCAATACATCAGCTCTTGAAAACAACAGATTTAGTGCTACTAGTTGTAGTAGCAGTACTTGTCGTATTCTGTAACCAAAATTAGGACTACCAGTAGTAAATGTGAAGTAATATCCTTAAATGTAGTAGTGCAGTACTATAGCTCCTATTATTTTTGTAATGAAGCACAACTGTACTGTACTAGAAGTACTTACTATTTGACTACAGAATAGCTTGTGAATAGTCCCCCCCTTCATTGTTGACCAAGTACTAGTTGGCTACTACAGTGCACTGGACAACCACTTCTCACTTGTGCACAGGAGGAGCCAGTGACCTTGATGAATTGTCACTGCTCCTCTGGACTTGAAGAAGAAACAAAAAGAATCTTTTTTCTTTAGAATACTTCCATGTACTAACCCTCAGTACCCCAAAATCATGAATAAAATGGTACCTGGACAAAAAGCAAATTATTCACTTTTAATGTAAACATTCAGTCATTATTGTGGTGATCAGTCATTCCAATATTTAAGAGAACCAAATTGCTTCAAAGACTGAAAAAATCACTTATATTTGTGATTGGTGATACCAAGATTTAAGATAATCAAATTGCTCTCAAGACTCAAACGAATCAGTCATATTTGTGATCCATCATTCCAAAATTTTGAGAACCTAGATTCTCCCTAGACTTCATAAATTTAGTCATTATTGTGACCAGTCATTCCAAGATTACAAAGAACCCATTGCCTCTGATGAACTCTGACATAGAAGTTGTAGGAGAAGGAAGTGTTGGTGGTCATTTGATAGGAAAACTTCAGGGTCAGGGGGGAACTGAGCAGCTTCAATTGAACAAATTTGTTGGGACAAAGAGAAAAAAGTGTCTGACTCTCTTTATTAGTAACTGTGCTTTTGGTAAACAGCATGACCATGGAATGATATATTGCTTTGCCCTGACAGAGCAATATGAGCACAAAAAGATTCCAAACTAGGAGCCTCATAAAACCACAGAGAATAGGAACATGAATTGAGATCTGGATCTGAGTTCTGATGCTGGGAAAAGTTGTCTACAAAAGATGGTACCAACTGATGTTGGTCTGATAGTAGTGTTTTGCCAGATAGAGACTCTTCTTGGAGTATTTTCCTGGAGTAACACAGCAATTATCAAACCATTCTCCAATATAGCAGCCAAGATTTCAGTGCAATACAAAAAGGATTTAATAGTTATCATTGCCTTCCTTCAAGATACAAGAATAGTATTCCAATGCCAGGAAAGTCAACTGGCATGAGAACAGTGGAGAAGATAGATACTGCCATCCTGGTGGAAACGCAGACAGAATGAGGAGTAGTGAAATTAAAACTTCTGTCATTTGAAGAACTGTGGCACCAGATGGTAGGATTTCCTTGTTGCAAAACTTAATGACAAGAACATTCCTATCAAGGCCTCAGATAGCAGTACTGAAAGACTTATAGTATCCTAAACCTTGAGGACTTTTGCTTGTCCACTGAATATTGGTACTAAATCTTACTATCACTTGTGTTACTACAAACATCACAGCATTCAGGACAAACATGGTCATTAAAATGCAAAGAAGTTACTACTAACTTTTATCTCACTAGTTTGCATTCCTCACTGTTAGTACTCATGTTTAAGCCAAAACTATTAGTATGATGAGGGTGAACTAGCACCACCTGTTGAAGTTTTATATGGATTACTGACTGCTGGTGATTGGCCAGCACACCAATATCTAACGCTAAAAGTAGTTCTAGAACTGGCTATTGTTTCAAGAGCAAACACCCACCCAGAACATTCCTACTCACTCTGACAGTGATGTTGAACAGCAAGACACAAAGTAATGGACTACTACTACACAAACCATTGCCTCTCCTTTAAAGAAGCTATTGTTGATTTGAAGAATTGCAAGACGACCAATCTGAAGAAAATCTTTCACAAAGTGATCAAACAAAGTCTATTCAAGCAAGAAAAGTGGGAAATTTTACCAGTGGTTGGTAGCAGGCACTTGCATAAAAAACATACTGCTGAAGTCAACACCAAGAAAGTAAAGAAAGGCAGCAATTCAACAGTTGGGGTTGAACAAAGATGAAAATATTGATGACAGTCAAGAAATCAATTTACAACTATGCCAAAACAACATGATTCAAAAATACTCAACTACAGGAACAATGTACTAGTACACAAAATTGTTTAGAGATATATTGGTGCTGCTTTTGAACTAATGATGAAGGGCTTGGTCCTAGTACTAGTTTTTTCATTACCATTAGTACTAGTAGGAGATCCAGCAGGCCAGATTCAGTCTACAGACAGACAAAATTTCAACTTCAACTGCCACACATACATTTGTAAAAATGATGAAGAAAAGTTCTTAGACCACCTAAAGCAGCTGTTTATTCATCTGATTGATTAAAGAAAAGAACAAGGTCAGTTCATCTGTTTTCTATCAGGAAGGGCTTGTGGTACTGAAAAATCAAGAACAATTCATTGTTCTGTTTGCAAAGAATAAGGAGTGAACTTTTCCAACAGAACTCTGGCTATCACAGACATGACTGGAGTAGCAGCTAGTATTACCATCCACGGGGAAACAACACATAAAGCTTGTCACCTAAATTGGGACAGATCTAATGTTTCTCAGGATGATGCATGGGGAAACGAGACTTGCCTGCTCATTGTTGATGAGATATCACTTGCTAGTAGCATCAAATAGTTGGAAACATTGAACTAGTTTCTGAACTTATCATGTGAAAGGAAGTCATATAATTTCTATGACAATCTACTCATTGTCTTTGGAGGTGACTTCAATCAATGCAAACCAGTGGTAGGATGCTCCCTCTTGTCAAAAAATGATTTCTATCTTTGAGAGAGAAAATCAACACCTTGCACTATAAAAAACACAGGTTTAAAGATGATTCAATCTACTGGGATGGGCTTCTTGACAATTTCAGCAGAACAAGTGGCCTGAAAGAAGAGCATGTTCAAATCATCAATTCAAGAATCATAAAACCTTGGGGCAAACTTCCAGAAGAGATTACTAACACAACATACAGCAATGCAGATAATTGTGCAATAAATGATGGCAAATTTTCTAAGTTTGTTGAAATGACACATTCAAAAATATGAATTACCATATCACACCATTGTACAAAAGGCCTTGGACCCAAAACAAGAAACTACTGAGACAGCATACCAGATTTTCAGAAATACTGCTTGCTCACCACTACATCCAATGCTGACATTGTTGCAGGTGGAATCAAATCTTCCAAAATGATGTATCCAATGCTTGTAGACCTGGTGTCATGGTCAATGACAACACAGGATTGTAAAATTATCAACATTGATGGATATTTTGTTCAATGCATCACAGTAAATGCTGCCAAAGTTGAATGGATACAGGTGGACCTTGAAGAAGGAGACTCAAAAAATGTAATCACTTTAA
Source organism: Pseudo-nitzschia multistriata (assembly GCA_900660405.1). Classification (NCBI taxonomy): domain Eukaryota; phylum Bacillariophyta; class Bacillariophyceae; order Bacillariales; family Bacillariaceae; genus Pseudo-nitzschia; species Pseudo-nitzschia multistriata. The sequence goes on along the minus strand of CAACVS010000181.1, from coordinate 91,624 downwards.
CTTCTCAAAACACTGTAGCAACAGCTAAATGTTAATGCTGATGTCCACAAGAATATGAATCAAGAATTACTAATTCAACTGAAACAAGTCAGAAAGGAATACATTCAACTCAATTAATATTTCCAATCAAAGAAATGTTCAAAATTACAGGGAAGATCTTTGGAAAATGTGTTGGTTTCAACTTGGTTTCTGTACACAACAAGAAGCATCAATTGGATTTATGTCATTGTGCTTTCATGAGGAGTTACAACTTCAAGTGGTCTGTTTGTAAGAACACCTTTTTATCTCCTTACAAACAACAACAACAACAACAACAAATTCCATTTGTATTTCAGAAACAATAAACAGCCACAGAGCTTTTGTTGATTACCCTCTAAATTCTTTTCAGAATGGTCCTTTTTCACCTTGCTACTAGTAGCACTCACTTAGTTTTTGCACTGTTGAAACTATCTGGGTTAGTGAGCCAATTCTGTGTCATGCTGGTAACTGCTGAGTGGCTCAAAATTATCATGTACTCAGCACACTTGATTACTATACAGACACACTGTTTTGTGGAGCAGCTTATGTGTATACACAGTAGTTGATTTTTGCTTGTTAAGTACACCATGCACCTCAGGCTGGTTACAAGAAGTGCCTGGACTGATTTTGTAGCCAGAGCTTTTAGCCTAACCCTTCCCTTTAGAACTCTTATTTCTTCAAGGCACTACTAGTACTAGTGTGGTGACAAATAGGTTGGTCTGGTTACAAAAAGTGCATGCATGCTCATGTAGTAAATACAGTAGAAATGCAAAATTGTTGTTGTTTGCTTACAGCAGCAGGAGCTTGCTAGCAGTACTTATCAGCAGGTCTATATCAGCATCCTCTGTATTATCCTTCATGAATACCAGTGCTTGTATCAGCAACTCACATTGTATCAGCATCCTCTGTATCAGCAACTCAAAGTATCTGTATCATTGTTTATCACGACAGTATCTTCCCATACACTATCAGTGATCTTTATCTGCAACCTTTATCAGCAACTTGTATTGTATCAGCATCCTCTGTATAAGGGACTCATCATAGTATTGTATCAGTAGACACCAGTGTATCAGTATCCTCTGTAGTATCAGCAAGTGTCCTCCTTTGCTGCTGTTGTCCAATTTGGATCACAACAAGCAAGAAGGAAGAAGAAGAACAAGAATGGTGGCAAATCCCGAGGGGAAAAGGAGGGATAAAAGAGCCTGCTGTTACACTACATCAAAGAAGACAGAGATTGTAGTTGATTTGCTAGAAGTGTACAAGACCTGGTTGGAACTGATTTATTTTCAACAACCATTATTGGAATTTTCATCCATTCAGTGACATCAGTGAAGACCAAACCACTTGACCATAATGAAGCTCTGCTTGTAACTTATTTGAATCTTTATTTGAATCTTGCACGTTCCGTCGAAATTTCATTTCACGACACCATGAAACACTCTCAGTTGTCGACACTATTCTTTACTTTTCATTTACTGTACCTTCTTCAACAATACCATTACCTTGATTATTAGACAGAAGATCCTTTGCTCCTGCCAATGCACCGACAAGAATCTGTTTCGGAAATTCATTACGAGCAATTTCTCGTCTTTTTCGTAATACGATGCCGTCATCACCAGATCACGATGATTCCTGCATCACAGTGAAAACAACACAGGGACGAAACTACAGCGTCGAGCGGTATTATATGCTAAGCGAAATCGAGCAGCACTCGATACATCCTGTCTACCTGAATAACCACCATTCAAGCTCAGAAGTGCACGATAGTAATGACATTTCTCACGGCGTCAACGAGAATGAAAATTCTAGTTGCAGTAGAGGAAGCAAAAAAGGACATGACATCAGTCGCAAGAACAACATCAAGTTCCCCCCTTTCGTAATTCTTTATCTACTGTGGAATGCACATATAGATGAGAAGACCACAGCGACCACAGCATCCTTTCAGAAAGGTCCCTTTCGAGAAGCGATTCAAAAATTGAAATGCCTCTTGGAAATGAAACGAACATCGACAGTTTTGAATCAAAGCGAAGATCCACCAGACACACCAAGAGTTTACGTTGTCGTAGATATGTTGGTGCAACCATCGTCGGTAGCCAAAAGAAGCAACGCGCTTCGGTCTGATGAATTTCAGAAACACGTTTCAAACGCAGAAGAATTGGCACGCTGCATACTACTATCGGAAAGCGTTGGAAACAACAAACAGCAAGACGGCGACTGCCTTGGTGATACTACGCCATACATGCTTTCTGCCATTGATCTGGCCGGTGTGACTGTTGGACTTACCGATCATCCACGCGCGGCACCCGGTTTAGAATCCTGCCTCGATGCCATTTTAATCGGGTCTAGGGATCGGAGGAAATACAGCGACAAGACTGGCTCACATCGTGACGGTGTCGACCTGAAGAAAAGCTGCATTGGGATCGTTTGCAATTCTATTCAGGATTTAATTGGTTTCGATGAAGAACGCGAAACAGATGCCGTTCAGGGTGTGATGCAGTCACGAACGGATGGCGTGCGAATGGATTGTCACAAGGAAACCGACGGGGAGGAGGAAAGAAAGGAAGAAGCACTGGAGTCACCGCTCTCGAGTTTCGCACACGAGTCACACCGATATTGGCGAGTACACAACGCGGGATTGCCACCGGAACCTACTCTCGAAGAAAAGAAATTCGATGCCGAGTATGGTCCCATCGAGAACAACCGCATTACGTGGATCTTGGGAACTGTGATCGCTTTGGCTGCCTATTGCTGGAAGGCTTCATAAAGGAGATGAATGCATGTAGTTTGGGACAAGTCTTTCGGACAACCGTTACAAGAAAAGGCAATGATGATCCGGTTGCTTTAACAATCTCAAAAAATTAATCTACTGCTTAAGATCTAACCCCGAATTTAGACCATAAATGTTTTGTGTGATTGGATGTGACAACATTGGTTGCTATTTTTACGCTTGTATCTCACGAAACACACCAAGTTTGAGGAAATTAAAGTAAAACATCTATTTTGCAAATGTCAAAAAGGGTTTTGAGAGAGAGGGAGAGAGAGATTTATCGTAGGAAATGCATGCCTTGTTGGAGGGTCCTCTTGATGTTTCTAATTTGGTTTGAATTTGTATTTGATGTATTCTAGAGTCTCTCCCATCTGGTTTTGTTGCCACAATAAGCTTCAGAAGACATAACTACACCTTTCTTGTTTTCCTAGGCTCACATTTTTTGTGTAATTACCAAAAAATGAGAAGATGGCTGTGCTAATTATTGTTTGAGGAACCTATCCTCTCAAATAGGTGAAGAATTTCTCAAGAAAGAGAAATATTCTCAGACATGAGAACTTTTTTCCTGGTTACCACAAGGTCCTCAGAAGATATGAATCCTTGAATTGCTTTACTAGAGAGGGAAAGGCAGCCAGGCCAACATGACCCCTGACTGTTGCTCCAATAGCAGACTGAAAAATGCCGTCATCCCAACATTGTGGACATTTCTGCTCATATTGTTCTTAAAGCCAACAAATGAGGCACCAATTGGTATAATTCTAGGTGGTAGTTTTGAAACAGATTGTTGCATCAAAGTACATTAGTACTTTCCATGAGATCTTTTAATGAATACTCAATAGTACTTTGTACCATGGTCCTGGCCTGCTATTTTTTGCCCCTGTTGTATACTTTTTTAAGGCTCCCAAGATAATGTTGTATCCATTCTTGATTCAATTCTTGTAAAATCTCAAAATTATATTTAACCTTGTGAACTAGAAGAGTCAAGGATAGGTGGACCAAGACTATAACTTCAGCTTCTCCACTGCCAATCAAATTAATGATATTAAGAACAGGCAAATAGATGTTGAAGCAAAGTTCAACAGGAAGCTTAATCAAGCAATGGCGTTGTCTCAAAGAGCTGCAATGTCCCCCATTGTTTGTCAATGCTCTGCAAGGACAGCAACAGGCACAGCAGCGTCAACTGGAACTGATGAGGGTGCAGCAGAACTTGCCCTAGAGATCTCTTTGTTCTTTGGAATGAATGGGAAGTGGGCATTGGTCTCAATAAGCCTGCAAAGGACTTTACTGGCTGCTGAGCACAGCAGAGTGAAGAGCAAGGAGTACTGCAGGAGGAAGAAGTTCTGGAACTGTGTTGAAAGACTCATTCGTGCTGGTTCTTCTTCTGATGCAGCAATCTGTAGGATTTATGCTGTCTATGGAGGCCCTGGGAAGCGCGTTTCTTCAATCCTTAAAGCTATGGCTCCCCATGAAGCTAATGGAGGCCACCACTTGCTTAGAGAGCCTGAGGACCCCACTGATTACTAGTAGCATTGTCGACACTTCTTCTTCTTTGTTGGGTTGCATGTCAAAGTGTTTCCTTACTACTTGTCCCCCCCTTAGTATATCAAAAAATAATAAAAATAGTAGTGTGCTGTGTATATGTTAAGTGTATTTTGCTAGCCTTGACAAGAGGACCATCTTAGGAGCTGACAGGAGAAGCGTCCGTGTTGTTGTTGTTATCAATGTGATTGTCGAGAATTACTCTCCCAACTTGTTTTTTTCATAGAATTTGCCTTGTGTGTGATTGTGTGAGTACTTCCTCTCCTCATCAATCACTCTGATACTCTAGCACTCCAGTCTTGCTGCGCACTGTCTATAAGACCTAGGTGTCTTTTGTACTACTACTAGTAGTTCCTAAATGGTTGCATTTTTAGTATCATTTTCTTTGGGTACTGGTCAAGTACTTTACGTGCCATTTAGATTACATTGATGAAGTAGTACAACTTACTTCCTACAATTACGTACTTGTAATTGTAGTACTTCATTCTTAATGTACAGTATTAATTTTGTAGCTTTAATTTATTCCGGTCTTGTTGTTGCGGTGCTGCGAGAGGAGAGCAGCACCAACAGAACCCCCTTACCCAGCAGTTTGCAGTGTTCACTACTATGGCATCCCAACAAGTAAGTAGTAATGGAGGTGATCAAGTAGTAAGCACTAATATTAATTCTCAAGTAGTAAGCACTGATTTTATATCCCCAGTAGTAAGGACTCCTAATAGAAATATTTTGGGACTCAGTTTTTTGTGTGGAGGGGGGGGGGGGAGATGAGAAATAAAGACGGGAAAATAAAAAAAATTGACACCCGGGGAATTGCCGGCTCACACCAAGTACTTCTACTTGACTTTTTTGCGCTTGACATTAGGAGTCCTAGAAGGCTTATTGTATGGCCTTTCTTTACTACGAGTTTCGTAACAATTGCACATCGTCTTGCCCAGAGAGCAAAAAGTAATAATTTGAAGTTCTAAACTTCAATTTGAAGTTATGAACTTTTGCTCGTACATCATGTACCAAGTTCTACTGAGCTAATTTTTTAAAATGACTGAATGGATGAATCACKATTCCCMTYAAAACAAAAAAAATGGTTCAGGGCGATTTTAAATGGTCATGAGGTGATTCAATCATGAATCAATCATGAATGCCTTCCAAAAACTAGCTCAGTAGAACCTAGTATACTTTCTACRTGAAGTTCATAACTTCAAATCGAAGTTTAGAACTTCAAATTATTACTTTTTGCTCTCTGGGCAAGACGATGTGCAATTGTTACGAAACTCGTAGTAGTCGAGTTAAACTGCACGGGATTTTGAAAGAAATAGCAAGCCATGTGCACAACAATGAATCTATTATGAAGCAATACTGATCTTTGTATTTAATCAGCATCACAGGTCCTACAAACCACGCTTTTTAGAAAAATGAGATACGATGCTGCAACACCGAGTACAGTCTTCGGTGCCGACGACGAAGAAAAAGAAAACCCCGATACCGTCGATTTACTACTCACCAAAGAACTTCTCGGACTTTCCTTCAAAGAACGAAATGCGTTTCAGGAAGAAATCCATGGCGTGGTATGTTTGGCTCGAGAAGAGACTCCTTCACTTCTTAAAAAATCACTCGAGAGATTACAGCAAGAAATCGACGTGATGCCTGATTGCCGAAAAGAAGCTTACTTGAAGAGCCAAACACTAGCGAATGTCATCAAGAACAACAGTCCTTCTTGTACCACGTATGTCAACACAGATGGTTTCCGGTTAAGATTCCTTCGGTTCGAGTTGTTCGATGCTACCAAGGCCGCTGTCCGCATGACAAAATTTCTTGATGTGATCCTGGATATATTTGGAGAATATGCACTGCAGAGGCCAATCCGCTTGAGTGACTTTTCCAAGATGGAGCTTCGGAACTTACGGAAGGGGCGATACCAATTTCTCCCTTACCGTGACCGTGCTGCTACCTGCGGGAGACGGGTGCTTTGCGTCTTTCCCGACCAGGAATGGGAGGCCATACCACCTCGTGTGCGCAACAAGATATTGATTTATCTCGTCTGGGTAGCAGGAGAGGACGTTAACACGCAGAAAGAGGGATTCGTTGTTGTATGCTGGATCGACCATACTTTCAAGGTATCCAAGTCGATAAAGGTGCACACCAAAGACCATCAAACGCTTACTGTAAGGATCAGTGCCCTCCATATCTGCTCATCAGATACACCTTTGCATCGTTTCCGGCGGGCAATCATAGCCATGAGGATAGGGCACAATCGATCCAGACTGAAGCAGCATGTTGGAGAATCGATGGAGCTTCGTTACGCACTGCAGTCTTACGGCATCCCTGTCGATCAAATTCCGATAACGTATACCGGAAAAGTGAAGGTGACGTACTTCAGACAATGGCTGCGATTACGGGACTTTGTCGAAGGCAACCGATGCGACAAAATAAATCATAGCATTGAGCTCAGTCGAACCAATCAAGTCGATGATAATAATCAGATGATTTTTTGTTGCGATTGGAACAGTTGCTGTGAAGATAAAAGCAACGGCAATAGTTGCATTTGTTATACCGCAATTGAATCTCCGTATTTGAATGATATAATATTCCGAAAAGGTGCAAATACATCATCCCATCCTGGAAACGCGGTAATGAGTCGCTTGATTGCAGACAAAACCAGGCAAGAACTCTATGCACAACACGAACAGCAATTGGTCGGCGAAAACAACAAAAGGACCAAAATGAAATTGTTTGTCTCAGAAATAATTCAGGAAATCCGAGAGAAGAATAGCACAGAACGAAGAATGTGCCGCTTTCTGGTGTGGGACGAGAGAGGTTGGTGGACAGAAATTTTGAACGAGTATGACATTCAGACACGCGTTGAATATATCGCAAGGGGTATACGTAATACTGTTACGAAAAACTATCGATCATCCACACCATTGATGCAATCACCAATAAACATGGGATATAAATGCGCGTACATAGTGAAGGAAGACGAAAGAATGATGCTGGGAGCGTTTGCGACGCAGCGTCAACTCAAAGACGATGCAATGTTTAGATACCAAGATTTTTGCAGCGGTTTGGATAAACGCAAACAAAAGAGATTTAAAGCCATGACCAACAGCAGTGGTGATGGAGATGGGATCATGATGGCATCTGAAACTAGATTTTGCGGAAGCTACTGTTTTTGAAATTAGATTGTGTACTAGATAGATCAACGGGTCTGACTCAGATTGGCTCTAAGGTATCAACACCCAAAAGCCAACGCCAACAAAAGGTAGAGATTCTCAAACAGCAGTTCGAACCCAAAATAATTGTACCCCATTTCATTGCCTTGTGTTTCGGTGATCTCCAATTATTAGGAAGGAACGCATTCCTGAACAAACATGGTAACGGTTTAACTCGTGATACATGTTCAAAAGATCCCATCTATAATCCATCAAATTGCATGGCACAAAGAAAACATTCAGCATTGATTTTGAATGCATAGAATCATTTTGGAGAATTTGATGATTATGGTTTTTCTACATACGAATAAATCATGACTCCTAACGTGAAGCAAATATATGTTGAGATGTACTTTTAACTAATGCCAATTGCCTGATGGACAAATTTTGAGATTAGTAAACGATTGGTTGATTTCGATTTCCCACGATATGAAAATGAGACATACTCAGATTTGTCGTCTCTCAATGTTGCCGGAAATATCATGGAAAGATTACATTGATCTTGAAAAATTGAATCCTTGCGAAAACTTGTGACATACAAATGCAATTATTTTCCTAGGTTGAACTTCTTCGCCGTTTCAATCTTCTTCATGACAGACTTGAATTCATTGAAATCAATTTTTCCATCGCCACTTTTATCCACAAATCCAATGATCATATCTACACCGTTTGCTGGCAAGATTCCCTTCGTTATCTTCTTCAGATCAGATTTGTCAATGTATCCCGAATTGTCTTTATCAAAGCTGGAAAACATCGTTTTGTACGAAGCCTCGTTTAGTTTCGTACCTGAGCCAAACATTTTATTTCTTTTGATGCGTTTGATGTTTCACAGTATTTTTATTTTGCACCGTTGTGTCTGGATACTGGAATGTGGTTGATGGTGATTAGGATGAACAATTAGCAGCTTTTGAGGCCCTTGCACGAATATTACGACGTCGCACTACAACTAATTACGTACCGTACACTCCCTTGCGACGAAAACGGTACTCGTACTTGGATGCAGGGGTCATAATTATGACATGACGGTACCAGGTACTGTACTGTGTCTACTCGTATTCAAGTTTACTGTAACCAATTGCAACTTCAGTAGCGTACAGTAACGTAGATAGCCCCTTTTGTACCCTTAAGCTTTCAGACGTGAAGGGGTTCCTACCGGTACCGTAACATCGTAAAAATTTCAATAGACCGAAGAAAAAATAAGTGAAGTATTGGTGCAAGTAATTATCATGGAAGTACAGTATTATTTTTTGTGTACAACGGACGTACGAGGTACTCCGCTTGTACTACGCGTAAAATAACAATTGAAACACCGTTAATTAAGGGGTTTGGGACGTTAATTTAACGTTCCGAATGTTAGCGTTAACATTCCAAATGTTAGTGTTAACATTCCGGACGTTAGGGACGTAGTCCTACGTATAATCTGTACTATACCCGGTGGGGGACAGGCCGGCAGCTGTTCAGCGTCTTGCAAGATGCAACTGAGATTGGTCTTTTGGATGGATCCTAGTACAAAGCTGTGTAGAAAATCCTGTAGAAAATCGTGGATCAAGGTACTTGCCTTGCGATTTTGGTCAAAATAGAGGGGTTTTGATTCAGCGTTCAAAATTGTACTGTGTCCTAGTGTCTTTACCTTTACCTGCCTCCAGCACGCTGATCCAGCACACTTTAGAACTGTTCTTTCATTCTATCGAAAAACTACTTGGTTCGAAGGAACCGACCATGGGAATTGCTCCATTCCAAGCACTTTCACTCAACCTTTTAGACTGTACTTGGTATCAATCGATAGCTCTCTTCAATTGTCGATTTAACAAGGCTTCAACTATAGAAAACAAGCAAGTGTAACAGATTTTATAGTGTGTTCAGTGTAGCTTCTTTTTTTTACGACGACTGCTTCTTTTTTCACCAACGTCGGCAGCAAACAGCTCTTTCCCCCCTGTATACAATGAATACACAGGAGAGAGAAGCAAGGGATGGAGCCAGGGATGGTCTCATGAAGCTAAGGACAGCTCTAGGAGGCCACGATGATGGAATACTCTCCTCAGATGATTCTGATTTGGATCACGAGGGGGGAGTTGTTCCTGCTCCTCCTCCCCCTCCAGCCTCGCCACCACCACCACCACCACCTCCTCCTGCTCCACCAATACAACCAGCAGCATCTCATCCTTTGTTCGAGACAGCACAGGCTACACTGGCCAAGAGGAAGTACCTTTCACTGAAAGAAAAGAAAGATTTGCTGGTTTGAATTAGGGACAAGCTCAACCAAGACCTTATCAAAGCTGTCTTTCCTGGGGGAGACGCCCTGTCCCATGAGATGCAGAGGGTGTATCATGATGTAACCATGACAGGAAGCACTCAGCACATGATCAAGAAACACTGGAGCCTGGCCTATTCAGCTACATTGCTTGCCAAATTCTTTACAGGGATGGAGATCAGGAAGGAGAGGAGCGACCAACAAAAAAGGGAAAGCAGAAGGACACGTGCAGCTGCAGACGTGCTTGAGGATGTTGCTGAAGCAGTAAAGGAGGCAATGAAAGCAGAAGAAACCAGCAACAGACTGAAAGGATCCAAGCACAAAAAAGGCAAGGTCTACTGGCAGAGGGGAGCAGCCTCGCGTTTACAGGATGATTGGGACTTTGATCCAGCCAAGCTGGATAGGTTTCCGTGCCCTATCTGTGACCACTATTCCATCATGCCTGTGGATGATCTAAAGGAGGTTGAAAAGCACAACTTGAGGAAGGAGAAGGAGCATGATACTGCTGTGGCTGCCCACGATGCAGCGAATAGGGATAAGAAGGGGCGTCCTAGGCTCAAGGGAATATTGGATGTAAGGATGGCGTGCTACTGTTGCAAGTTCAACTGTAACCTGGATCCGAGGGGGGGGACTTGTCCTGAGTGCAGCAAGCCAGGCGCTGACTATCTTGAGTATGAGAATGGCGTGCCAGTGGCTTGCAGCTGTCCCCTTTGCAACTGCCAGTGCTCAATCTATTTCTATCTAACTGACAGATGGAATATTGATAAGAATGAAGAGAGGCTTAGAAGTGGACCTGAGCCAGAGGAGGAACAGTATTCAGGGAACCCCCTGGGGAAGCTACATGACTCACTATATAGGCATGTCCATAGAGGAAGCTTCGATGCCCAGCTGGATAACTGTCAGCCTTTGAGAAGTAGTGCTCAGTTTGAGCAAGACGCCTATGGACATGCAGCTGATTACACTAAGACTGACATTCAMTTTCAGTCTGATGTGGCTTTGAGGAACAGTATTCAAAAGAGGGTCCCAAGGGGGATTAGAACTAGGGTCGATGGGCTTGGTGTTAACCAGCTTAGAGATGGTATTATTCCAGAAAGGAGGGGGCCGGCTCAGCAGAGGGGACCAGTCGCGGCTCAGCAGAGGGGACCAGTCGCGGCTCAGCAGAGGGGAGCAGCTCAGCAGCAGTCCATTCGGGCCCCTTTCCAGGAGCCTCGGCCAGTCTCTTTTTCGGCTAGTGAGAGGAGGAATGCAAGGCATTACAGCAATAGAAATTACAGTGATAGGGGGCACAGGAACAATCTTGGTGGTGACAGGGGTCTTGCTAGGTTGCCAGCAAAGTATGATCCTCTTGCCTCGCGTCTAAGGGCTGCTGCTGGCCAGGATGCCATTGGATATCGCTGGTTCAAGCAGTAGTGAGGAAGAGGAGGAGTACACACCTGTTGGTAGGAGTATGCATCCTCGTTGTACTTCTCACACTGATGAAGAGACCAAACCCTTTCATGTAAAGCTGAGACAACAAATCCTCATGCGTTTGACTGATCCTGGTGCTGTGGAAGACACCCCTCTCACTCAGTCTGCTTTACATCGAATC
>CAACVS010000181.1:11566-79445 GCA_900660405.1 Pseudo-nitzschia multistriata | reverse complement strand
ACATACTAAAACTGTAGGCCCAGGACAGCTCAAAGGCGCAGCTCGCTGGTCCTTGGGGTATTGCTCAAGTCTATTGCAACTACTCTTGGTAGATATGATCCTTACTAAAGATAAACTGTATACAAATAGTACTGATAGATAGAGGAAGGACCACGCGTTGGATCCATTCCTCTTAAGCTTGAGTATGCTGGTCAATCGATTCAACCGACTGTAACTGCTGTATTCAGTCCATGTAGTCAATTCATCCGGATCGATTGAGCATCCAAGCAAGCTGCTCCAGTAGGGGACTGGAATCCAGGCTCCCCAGTAGGATTCAGTTTCCACAGGCCCAGGATGAGTCGCCACGCTGGCAAGCCACGCTCCAGGGGATTGCTCCAGTCCATTACAGCTACTCTCTGGATCCGCCGCGCTTGCTAGAGACCAACGCGCCGCTTTTGTTGCTGTTGCTACTAATCATCATAGTTTCCATCCAGACTGTATCCACAGTGATCAAAGGTAGCATCAACCCCTTTGATAGATCTTCCAGCCTCCCTGTAAATTGCTGCTTCAAGATCACTGGTGGTCCAATTAGGACGCGCCTCCCTAGATACTGCTGAGACAAGATCACAGATCTTGAATTCAACAGGCCCATACTTGGGCTGGTAGGGAGGCCTGGGAATAGATCGAAACAGAGTTGGTTTAGGATCAGGTCTAATGGCAACCTTCAAGCCAACCAAAGTGGACAGATGGGAGCCTAGATTGTCCCACAGGAAGATCCTCTCCTCGTCAGTATCACCGGGGACTGGATTGGTCTCGATGTCCTTGCAGATCCTATCAATAAAGTGGGCAAAGACTGTGGCAGAGGTGCCCACTTGCTGAATCACATTGATCCACCTCCTTGGATTCTCCACGCTTCCTCTAGTTGCTGGAGGCAAACGCGGATCGCCTGCCTCCACAGCAAGGATGATGGTGAGCTTCTGTGTCCTTTGATAAGCTCCAGGGATCCTTGCTCTAAAGCACTTGAGCGCGATTCCTTTTTTCCCCTTGCTGGTCTTGGTCATATCCATCCCAAACTCATCCACATCAATGAACCTCCTCCTAGGAACTCCCACCACTCCCAGGGGAGGGGGCTTGGTCCAAAAGATCTTGGATCTCCACATACTCTCTGGGCTGAAGGCTTGATAGGCTTCCTTTGACGCGCTCTTCCTTGTAAGCTCCATCTTGTTCAACCTCCTGCTGATTAATGAATTAGAGTAGATTGGTCCTCCCATGTTGAAAATATGAGTAGCAATCTCATCATTGCTTGCATCTGGATAGATCCAAACAAACACAACCATGTTAAAGAGATCGCGCCCCACCAGTTTGCCCTGGCTCCTATTGCCTGTCTTTCTGTATGGATCAAGGCGTCTACTCCATCTGGAAAGAGACGCCTTACTGACAGAAGTAGGAAGACCAGCAGCCTTCCTTTCCAGTTCCTGTTGCCTAAAGAAGACAGGGTAGCCTTCACTCCCTCCCCTAGAAGGATGAGACCTCTCAGCTCTTTCTTGTTGTGTTAATCGCGTTAGGCCAGCATTGGCTCTGATCCTTGCAACCTCATCAGCTGGATCCTTTCTGCTCATGTTGCTGCCGACGTTGGAAGCAAGGCGTCGTAAAAAAAGAAGCAACACTAATCAAACTAAATAAGGACTTCTACTGGGTCCTTTTCTATGGTTCAAGGCTTGTTCAATCGACAATTAAAGAGAGCTATCCAGTGATACCAAGTACAGTAAGAAAGAGTGAGTGTAAGTGCTCTAAAAGCGGATTCCCATGGTCGGTTGCTTGAACCGGGGAGTTTTCTTGCTTTAGAATGAATGAAAAGAACAGTTTAGTTCGCTGGATCGGCACGCTGGAGGCAGGTAAAGGTCACGACAGTAGGACACGGTACAATTTTGTACCTGCAATCAAAACCCTTCTATTTTGACCAAAATCGCAAGGCAAGTACCTTGATCCACGATTTTCTACGAGGCTCCCGGTACTGAATCCTACGAGAGACCATCCCAAGGAAGAGATCTTGGAAGCTGCTGAACAGCTGCTGGACCTGCCGGCCTGTCCCCCACCGGGTATAGTACAGATTGTACCTAGGCCTACGTCCCTAACGTCCGGAATGTTAACACTAACATTCGGAATGTTAACGCTAACATTCAGAACGTTAAATTAATGTTCCGAACCCCTTAATTAACGGTGTTTCAATTGTTATTTTACGCGTAGTAGTTCTGACTTTTCGAATTCCACAAAGTCAATAGGTTCGTACCGTACAGAATAATTTTTTTTCGATACTGATCTCGAAGCAAAACAGAACCTTGGAATAACGACAAGTACGTACTCATACTGCGTTATGCCATGCAAGGGTACAATTGATCTACTCTCGATGAACATCGAAGCCGCTAATTTTTCTTATCAAAAAATACCTTTCGAACATCCCGCAGGCCTGGATAATGAATCTACTACTATTGTCCTATGTATTCGTCTTCTATTGCCGTCGTCTTTTTCGATCATCTTATTCTGATACTTTATGTTGTCGTGCTGCAGTCAGTCGAAGCAATTATATTCAATATTGGTAAAGCAGGACTTTCGATAGAACAGAATTGTTCCAGATATACTGATTGCTTTAATAACAATTTTACAGTTCATACTCCGTCAGCTTGAATCCAGGGTTCCCTTATTTGGTGTATTGGTTTCCGCCTCAACCATGGGTTTCACTGCTTGAAACTAACGGAGTGCAAGCTGCATTATCTTCTTTTTGTGTATTTATGTCTGTTACAGTTCTTTTCTAGTCTTCCTTCACGCATGGACCAAACGCGATAATGGTCGATTCCATAGTTCATACTTGAATTCCGAATTCGGTTACTATTGCTTCGATTTTTTACCGCTACCACGACGTAGCGTTTCGTTTCATTGATTGAGAGCAAGTTGATTACATTTCGTGATATAATCTCCCCAACTGGATCCCTATCTGGAATCATACGCAGGCTAAACATGACAAGGAGCTCTCTACCCACGACAATGAATCTTCTTTGCTTTTGTATCGGTCTTCGTTGACATCAACGGCAAGATCCCAACCCATTTCGTAATTTTTCATCTCCGTTATTGAGTCATCGTCATCCTGAAGGGTTGTTTTGGTTCTGTTCTCTGTATCGATTGTATCATACGCACCGTCACAGCGGCTTCCGGTTCGCTCCTTCCACGCTGTCGGAAACATATATATCGCGTGGGAATCATTTCGCTGTGGATTACAATCATAACAGTCAGCATCTTGCTCTTCCATTGTTGTCGTAACAGTTTCAACAAATGCCCCATCGTATCTCGTCGGTCCTTTGCGGCAGCTACGCGACGAAATAGAAGCATCTATGCTGATCGCGTCACTGAAACTTTTCTCCTTTCTAGAACGGGATCGTCTACCCTTGAATATTTTACGGAACACCATTATATCGTCGCTCGTTACTATTACCGATCCACGACTCTAGCACCGAAACTTGTGTCAGTTACAAATTGCACGTCAATTGAAGCAATGGGTATGAAGCATGCGATTTCTGTGATGAAACGTTTCTACCTTCCCGTAGTGGAAAAAAGGACACTCGGCTTGCAACAATATTACTGTAAAGTATTAGTACTAGTAATTTTGAAAAAAATTGTTCTGAAATTTTCTCCAACCTCTGTTTCGGTTGCGCGGACGCGCCAACGCATGGTTGGTACAAGCATCTACGGGTGTAGGCACCGTTACCCGCATGTACTGTTCACACTTCAAAAAATTAATGATCATCACCCGTGCACCTTACAAAGTTAATGCGCACCTGTTTTACCTTGAGCGTTTTACCTTGAGCTTACCGGTACGATTTTGAGTTCGAAATAAGACAACTAATAAAAGCACAATGCATTTAAATACTGTACGGTAGTACAGTACTTCCTCCGTCCCCAATTAAATGTCCCTTTTGCACCTTTACTACCGAAAAAAGGTCATTATTTGGGCGATTGGAATGCTTCTTTTTTTGTTTGTTAACAGATCTATTATAAATGTATACAAGTATATAGATTGTATTAATTGAAAGTGTCTGACATACTTGTGGCATTTACTTAAAGAAGAGGGCGTTTTTTGGCATATGATTTTCATTTTACCGGTTGAAAGGGTTCTGCTTGCCATTTTATGACGCCACCAACAGCTAGTATAGAAAGCCACCAGGAATGAGAGCTTTATCACAATATTCTTATCTTAGTTATTGAGGTTCCTGTGCGGTCATTTCTTGTTTGAAAGAGGTACATCGTACCATTGTCAAAATTTCATATGCTGTGTTAATATGTGTGAAAATAATTTTTAATCACGCACATGCTCATTTCCACTTTGTAGTACTGATTCTATGTGTTCTACACAGTCATATTCAATCATATTCAATTTGGGGTTAAATAAAACTAGTATTCATGAGTGTTAATTAAACTTGAGGACACTCTTTAGGGACAGCAAAAAAGTGTCATTGGTACATTTAATTGGGGACAGAGGAAGTATTAAATATGATAAATTGAAGAAAAAAAAACACCCAAGAATGAATTGGTCATGTATTGAGCTTATTTTAGTAGTAAGCTTGTTAGGGGACTATTATTCTTGGACAGAGGAAGTAATATATTTGTATGAATATACAGCATAAAAAATATACAAATGACTCATCCAGAATTTTTAGCCCGCACTACTAGTGTGGCTATGTGATACTTTGTCAAAGTCCAGCTATCTTCACTACCTCAGAAACATGCCAATTATTGCTTTGAATGATACTACAATACCCATGCTGGGTAACTTTCTCACAGAACTGTTTCACCACAAATATTTCCACTGTCCTAATTTTGAGGGTCATTTTTATGCTGTAAGAATGGAGGGATTCAAAATTTGCACATGGGATTCTCTAGAGGGCCCAGTACAAGAATTTGTTTTACTAATGTTTTTCCACACAATAGTAGTAAGGAGCACTAATAGAAATATTTTAGGACTTTCCGGGGGGGGGGGGAGAGGGGAAATAAAGACGGGAAAATGAGAAAAAAAATTGACACCCGGGGAATTGCCAATAACTTGCCACTACGGGACTTGCCTTTAATAGCTCTATTACAGAAGGGCTGCTCCTCCATTTCTCGACTCGTATGATTTAAAATGAAGAAACTTGTGACCGTTTTTCTTCGTTACGTACCGGTACCGTAAGAAGTCAGGCCCGCGACTTTTCTTTTCGTTTTCCAGAATACCGTTTCATTTCCAATTTGAAATTCTACGACCGTTTTGTCGTTGACAAGATGGTGTCTCACTTTTTGTCGACGTTTACAAAAAATAAGAGCATCTATTAATTCTCGCCCAGCACCATCCCTACAGCTCCACAGCTCCAATAATCTATTACAGTATTTTTATAATAAACACAGGAAATAGACCGAAGTGGTAGAATATCTATGACGACACTGAGAATCGCTATTGCCTCAAAATAAAAAATCCACTATGCTTTTGACCCCAGCGATTTTCACAACAGGATTTTTCCTTTCCATTTTCGTTTCTCTCGGCCTCCTCACTGATGTAGTACGAGCCGACTTGAAATACTATTTATACATTGAAGATGAAGGTGCTCTACACGATACAATAAACAAAGACGGTGCGGCAGGCGAAGTCGTCGTTCTCGAGTCCGTTGGATCCTTACCATTCGAGAAGAGTTCCTACTCAGCGGTTGGAGGGTCTTGCCCAACAGTTACCAAGGCAGGAGGGATGAATTCTCGATACTTATGCATTGGATCTCATGAGAAGTCAAATGAAAATGTTGTCTTCTTTCCCATTGCCCCTGCTCCTGGACATGACTCAACAACAGCTTCGATACTTCCGTTGAGGTTTGGATCGTTGGAAGAATCTCATGGAACTTCTTCAGGATTATTGTTGTTTCGGAATGCTTTAGCTGTTGATTGGCTCGTGCCTACTACAACTTTAAATGAAGGAACTGTAAGCTTGAACGCCATATCATACGGTAGAGATAACTCTCGTGATGGATTTAACATGGAGTGGTTACGATCTGCAGCTTCAGGCTACAAAGATGGTCAGATCGTAGCAGAGTGGAACTTGCTGACAGAGGCTGGTGGCGATCCAATTTTGGACGGTGGTTCCATCCAATTTATCAAAGGTAAACCTCTACCAGCAATAGAACAAAAGCAATTGTCAGATGGTGGTAATAAGACTCTTGCTGCAGCAAATATTTCGAATTCCTCTCAACCTGAAACATCAGCTGTTACTTGCCAATCGATTACGCAAAACTTATGCGACGACAAGAACAACGATAAGTTTAGTACAATATGTTCCTTACTCATGCAGGTTGGATTGGATGATGTTCTTTCGTCCCCTAGTAGCAACAGCTATACTCTGTACGCACCGACAAACGAAGCCTTCTCGAGAGCTTTTGGGAAAAATGCATCACCAGCACTCCTTTCTGGCCACGATCTTACTAAATTGCTCCTGAGCCACCTCTTTGTTGGCGACAACATTAAATCATCGCAAACGCAGTCAATATCAGGACAAAATCCCCTTCGATATGAAGATATGGTATGTGGAGCGAAACAGATTATGGCTAGCCAACAAGTCACAAAAATTGGGTGTGACGCCAACGCCGAGGTATCGTACGTGACAGGTGCGGGAAACCAAAATATGTACAAGCCGTCGTTCTTAGCTGTTGATCAGGAAACTTGTAATGGAATTATCCATACTCTTGATTATGTCATCCTTCCAGCTTCAACGGAAATTGGGGACGAACAGATACAGCATCATCATGACCATCACGTTGTAGATATTGACACAACAGGAGGGCCAGGTGAAGGAAAATCCTCCACCCGGAAGAACAACCTAGATGAATCTGCGCTCATCTCATTTTTCAACGACAACATAGGACAGGTCGATGATGCAGAGGACAATATGAAGACTACATCAAGCACCGCTGCAACGATTGAGGCAAATAATGAGGGAGGTCCTACTTTTGGGAACAATGATGTCCATCCCGTCAGACGCAAAGATGTGAATCCAGTAAACACACCTCAGACCAACGAACAACCCCGAAAGATTGGGGACGGAGAACTCGGTCGCGATCACAGTGAACAAGATCTGGGCCAAGGACAGCGAAGGTTAAAGAGGAGAGAAGCGTCAAATAAAAGCAGACAAGGGAACCTTCGTCGTCCCAACTAACTTTCTCGAAGGATACTGTCTGACACGATGACAATTTCAGAACCAGTATGAAAAGAAAACAAACGAGGTTGGATGAGAAAAACGCTTCTTTTTACAAATCGTCTTCTACACGTATTCTAGAAATATGCTTTTCCCTGTTTTTTTTTTTCTTGAACATGCGGCGTATTGTGAAATCGATGGGTTGACTTTAGTTAGCCCCATTTCTGTCTCCGCTTTTCGGCTCGACGCTGTCGTTTGGCCGCCGCGGGATCATCGCTGCTATTTTCGCTTTTCGAGAGTTTCTGACTTTTTGTGCCAGCACCTCCACCTCCTCCACCACCACAACCATAAATCGTTCGATACAACTTGTATCCTGCAATTATTGGAACCCCAAAGATCGTCACAGCGAACCAACGCGTTGAATGCAACACCGAGGAGAACTGCACGAATACTGTAACAGCTAGTAAATCAAGGTTTGCTCCACCTGCCAAGTCCTTGTTGCTCTTTATCTTAGCAGCGGCAATCGCGCTGCTCTCCAATATTCCAATGTAGGCATATGCCTGCATTGCCCAGGTAACGATCATTCCAAATATTCCCCATTTCGTACCGTCGTAGGGAATAGAATCAGAGGTTCCCAGCAGCAACAACGCGTATATAATGTTGACGATGACAATGAGCGGCATATACACTTTCGCGGCATCTTGTTTCGCTATTCTTTTTGAAACAGTACCCAATAGATTGAAATTACAAAAGGGCAAGGCAGAGAAGAGGTCACCTGAGATGATTCTATTTTCTGGCATTAGCAAGTAGAAGTACGTTGCATTGCAGCAACTTCGATAAACACAGTTCAATTAGAAAATAAAACCCAGCCCGCCACAACGACGAGTGTAGCTTACCCGCAGCCGCTTTCTTTGCAGCCGCATTTGCCATTGTAAATTATTTTTTGTTGCTTTTTCGGTTCCTTGGATATGTTTTGAAATTCTCACCTTCGACTACTTTGGAAACGATAGTGAATTTGATGTTGTGTATCACTGCATCCAAGAACTGGAAGCGCTCACTAGGAGCTTTCATCGTAACCACTCACTGACACAGCTACGTATGAATGTACCGTACGTACCATAACAGAGCAATGCTACTTCGGTGTGCGGTACGATACGAGTTGGGAATACGATACGATAGAGCTCTCCCATCTCCCATAATAACCTAACATAGTATTATTGGTACCGTACATAAGTACGAATGATATATTTCTATTTTGAAGTGCGATACTTTTTGTGAGATCCTTCGAGAATTTTGGTATCCCCTGGCTCGCTTTCAGGTATTTTTTTTCCAGTATTCGGCGGTGAGTGCCGCGCCAGACATGCCTCGTTCAAAGTGGAATCACATAGACACGCATTATCGACTTTTCAATTCAAATTTTTGTCCGATTTACCTTTGTTGGCATGGCCTGCTCGTTTGCATAAGATTATTCCATCCTGCTTTTTTCACTCGTGCATTTTTTTGTTTCGTTTATCCATCTTGCATCATTTTTCTACAAAAAGGCACTGGTGCAACCACGGTCCATTGTGTACGAAATCGTACGGTAGTACCCCCCGCCCCCCCTGCCCGTGCCGTACACACGGAACTCAACTCGTTTTGTCTTGGTAGTAAACTCTTGCCGCAGGCTACTGTACTGTCCGTAGAGGTTCGTCAAAAAGAAGAGAGATTTAAAAAAAGTCCGCAACCAACTCTTTCGTCGTACCGAACGAGTTCATTCTTAGGTAACAATAGTTCCAGGTGCAGGTCGACTATTTTACAACTTGTTGCTTTCTTAGAATAAAACAAACATCAGGACGAAATAGTCTCTGATCACATCAGCTCGTACCTTTATCTCGTACGTTTGGTGAACTGAATAGACACCGAAAGGTGCAATAAGGTGGTAGGGTCAAGGAAAACAAACGCAACAAAATCAAAAACTATTTAGATAGATTATAACGCCAGAATGGAAATGGAAACGGAAACAGCATCGTCCCGGAGACGTGTATCTCCGGGGAAATCGCCAGTTGTGACAGTCGCCGTGAGGGCTTCCAGCGAAAGACGCCAGAATGCTTTGGTGGGACAACTCGAGCATCACCGAAACCGTCGGTTGTCACGCAATGCCTTAATCAGTGATATCGAGGCTCGCAAAAAACGAAGGCGAATGTCATTGATACGCGGGGATCACGCACATGGGGATTCGGATGGGGCGGAAGACGAGTTGCAAGACCAGCAACATCATCCCGGTGCATGGAGGCAGCCATTCTCCGTCGCATCGAATCAGCAACTGCAGCAGCATCGCAATCTTGACGGCATGAATGGTGGTCTGATTACCGACGTGGGGTTGTCGAATTGTCACCTAGTGCTGTACTCTGGGGAAATCACTCTTGGAAGTCCTCCAAATTTGCAGCGCTTTCGGGTGGACTTCGATACGGCCGGATCGGACGTGTGGGTTCCCTCCAAGCTATGCGATGGCACCTGCTTGAAACAACACCCAAACTGGAACCTGTACGATCCTTCCAAGTCCTCTACGCACGAGCTGGCATCAACCGATTTGGGGCGGAACGAATTTGCACTCGAATACCAGGACGGCGAAGCGGTAAGTGAATCGAAGTACCACCGATACGGTTTGTTTGGTATTGGATTACTCTGTCGGCAGAGGTAACTGCGCCAGAAACCAATTACGAAGGCAACTGGGGCTCTTCTATTTTCTTACTATTTGTCGACTAAACTTTGTACAATTCTTTTGAACCCCGCAGATCAAAGGTGAACACGCCAAAGACACCTTGCGGCTGGGCGATGACGACGTCCGCATTCCACACCAAGTATTTGCTCATGTGACGCACATCAAGGACTTTGCAACGTGCGACGAAGAAGAGGGTATTTTGGGGCTAGCGAACGCCATGACTACCACCCACGGCTTTCATAGTGTCCTAGGGAATATTCTACACCAGTCGCAACAAAAAAATAACCATTTGTTGCAGCACAATATATTTGGCATGTATTTGCGGGCGGACATCGACGACTATGACGGTATAACCACGAAAAACAATGAGAAGCCGAAACAATCGTCGGA
The DNA here is from genome assembly GCA_900660405.1 of Pseudo-nitzschia multistriata. Lineage (NCBI taxonomy): Eukaryota > Bacillariophyta > Bacillariophyceae > Bacillariales > Bacillariaceae > Pseudo-nitzschia > Pseudo-nitzschia multistriata. The sequence continues at coordinate 69,177 of CAACVS010000181.1, read as the reverse complement.
ACTCACTTTAGGGGGTGTCAATCAAGATCATTATTTGGGATGCTTGAAATGGTATGACCTACTAGAACGTGAAAACGATGGCTCAAGGAATTACGACAACTACTGGGCCGTGACTTTGGACGACGTGAAAGTTGGCGGAGCTACACTCACTAAGGACGATTCTTCGTCCTCACCAAACAGCGACGAGCTTGTTGCCGTTTTGGATTCTGGGTCGTCCTACATTGTTGGGCCCCAGGCACCGGTCGCGCGCCTTGTGCAACTGAATAAGGCGAAATGCTTTCGAATGGAAGTCAACTCAAATGGCTCAAATCCCAAAGAAATTGACTGCAATGACGCGGGTGGATTCGACGGGGCCGTTCTCAACAATTGTGAAGATCCGTTTTTTAGTGTGGAATTCATCATCGGCGGGGACACTTACGTATTGGAAAAAGAGGACTTGATGGTCCATCTTGAAACCATGTTTGGAACAGTTTGTATCTTGCGAATAGTTGCATCGCAAGGAATGAAAGTAAGTACGACTCCTGGCAATGGAAAACTGAATGGAAGCACGACTAAGACCAGTGTCCGCCTCGCCAGGACTTCATTTCGAGCCGAAGCTTATCATTCTAACATTTTCCATGTTGTGTTCTCTCTCTGAATTTTTCAATTCCAGGGATGGATTCTCGGAGACGCCTTTCTCAATAAGTACTACACAGCGTTTGATTTCGAGAACCAAAAACTGGGCTTGGCGTTATCTGCGGAGAGCGCCGATGATAGGTGCGAGAGAGATCTTGATATGGACGTGACACATTTCTGGACATCGATATACAGCGATGAAGATGATTACGATGACGATGGATTCCAAGATACGAATGACGTCACCAATGGTAGTCAAGAAACCGATGACAACGACGACGTCGATCAACCTCAGGAGGAAGTAGACGATGAAGACAATGAAGATACACAGACGGATGGAAACAACGATGTCGACGAGCAAGAACAATCGGACAACGATGGAACAAATTCTGATGAAGAGCATGAACTTCCCCCCCTTGATTCAGAAAGTCTCGATGACGACTTTTTCGTGGAGGGAGATGATGCAAATGAGGGGGGCGAAGATAACGAAGACACGTTTGAGCTTCCCCCTCTCCCACCCCAAGACGACTCTGGAAACGAGGATCCAAACACGAATACTCATGGGGCAACTGATGGGGAGGTCGATTCGTGGGTAGATGAAGTCATTGAGAAGGCGGATGAAATGCAAGATCCCATCGATCAATCCGAGCAAACCGACGATGGCTCTGGGGACTCCGTAGCCGACGATTTCAGTATAGCACAGTTTCCCGAACAGGAATACCCCCCCACATTATCACCATTTGATGAGCCTACACCAAATCCAACGGTTGCTCCACCGGTACATGTTCCCTCCCACTACGAAGCTCCAAAAGAAGAACAGCTTCCTGATCTGGCTGGAGAGACTGGCACGGAAGTGACTTCCCAGCTATCGAACACTTCCTTCCTTTCGTTTGGCGGAATTGCTGGAATGATTGCTGCAACCTTTTTGGTTCTTGCCATCGTTGCGTTCATGATACGCAGACGGCAGAAACCAAGCAAGAAGCAGCAGCAGCAGATGTTCGAGAAAACCTACAACAAAGCCGAACGAAAGATGGTCGATGAACACCGCAACTTGAATTATCGCGACCATTCCTCGTCCAGATTTCAAGATGCACTAGAAGATATACATTACGTCGAGGAATTCCACGACGAGGAAGGGGGAATAGGTCGAAGCGGTAGCGGTAGTCCGAACAAGTCAGGAAATGAAGACCAGCCCGAGAATGAATTTGTCCTGGATTCTAATATTCTCCAGAGAATGAATTAATTATATTACGTTTCATGCATGCAAAATGTCAATTCGAAACAACATTGGGCTTCGGTTTCGCTCAAAAATGGATGAACGCAGAAAACAAAATAAATCTCACATGGGATAGGTGGGTTGGGGTATGGTAACCAATCAGTCAACAAAGCAATAAAACTCAAAAACTTAGCATCGTACATTGATTTTAAATTGCAATTTTTAAATATCTCCGCAAAATCCAATGTTTATGTCGAAGAATTGCGACGAAGGACTTGGGTTGAAAACATTCTGCATAGTCAAACGGCATGTTTGTATTATGAAAAATACTAGCCTTACCAGTACTAAACGGAACGATGGATCACGGACATAAACAATGGGTCATTCCCATACATTGAATCTACTTCCTCCGATCCACTATATGTGTCATTTTAGCACCTCTACTACTGAAATAAGGTCAATACTTGGGCGATTGGAATGCTTCTTTCTGTGCTTAACAAATCAATTATAGATGTATCCAGTTTTGAAGAGTGCATTAAGTGAAAGTGTGTAACTGCTTGCGTTAGCTCTTCAAACAGGGCCCATTTTGGCATGAAATATGATTTTACTGTAACCAGCAGCTATAGAAAGCCAAGATTAAGAGCTTTATCATGATATTCTTATCTTACTTATTGAGAAGGTTCCTGTGTAGTCATTCTTGGTCACTGGAGAGAGCAAAAAACTGCTCAGGCAAAGCAGTTTCATGTGGGTTCTTTTTTTTGGAGCTGGAGAGAGAGTGCTGAGAGGAAAAAAATTGAGAAGAAGAAATTGTGCATTGCACATTATGGTATGTGCTATTTTCAGGTGATAATTTCACTTTTGATTTTGTTGCACCTCCTGATTCTCTCTTCAATCATTGTTTCTTTGCTCTTTCTCTCATTCTATTCAACTGACTAAGACCAAGAAGGCTTCGTCTTTGCACCTCAAGTGACTCATTGGTCACCTTGCGTCCACTAAGAGGGGATCAATCAACTTGCTGCTGGCTGCTGATAGGGGGGGAAGCGCCAACAACTTGCCTTGCACCTCCATTGTCTCCACTCTCAAGGGCTCCATTGACTTGTCCTGCCCCTCCTCCATTGCTGTTGTATCCACTCTTAAGGGATCCATCAGCTCGCCTTGTACATGGCGCCTCCACTGAGAAGAAGGGATTTGGGTCAACAATCAACAATCAACCATTTGATGGTCTCTTTGTTGCTGCTTGTTGTTTCGTTTGTTTTAACTCACTTTCCCCCCTCTTGATTCAGTCTAAAGCAGACGCAAAGCAAAGCAACATGGATGCAACAAGGCTATTCCTCACTGCTGATGATATGGCAGCATCCTCACCAAGCAGCAGCTGTGATTCCTCAAGCAGTGTCTCTTCACTAAATACAAGCAGCAACTCTTCTCCAAATGCTATCGGTGATTCAAGCAGCAACACCTCTCCTCCTATTTAAAAGCTGAGCAAGAACTTGACAAACAATCAGAGACTTGCCATCTGTTCAGTATCTTTTGCAGTATCATTGAAGATGCTATACTGGAGGGTTGATTCTAGAAAGGGGAACCCTCAATGAAGCAGCATTAACCTATTACATATCAATCAGGACAATTGCAAGGGTTTGGAAACAATACAAGCAAACTGTGGATCCCATCACTTGCCCTGCTGATGATGTGCTATCTAGAAGACCCAACTCTGGTCGCAAACTGAAGCATTTGGAAGGATTGGATGAGGTTGTGAGGAATGTTCCCCTGAAAGATTGAGGTGAAAAAAGAAGTCTTTCTGCTGCAACTGGAATTCCAAAGACATCTCTTCTTTGTATTGTTAAGTCTGGCAACATTAAAAAGCACAATGGGAGCACAAAGCCACTACAAACTCCTGCCAATAAACTCCAACAAGTTGAATGGATATTGAGGTACATTGACGCAAGTAGCAGAAGATTCAACAATTGGTTCAAGTGGATTCATATCAATGAAAAAGGTTCTACTTGAAGAGGACTACACAAACAACATATCTGCTTGTTGCTACTAATGAAGACAAACCTAAGTCTACATCAAAGTCTAAAAACCATATGACAAAGGTTATGTTCTTGTGTACCACAACACATCCAAGGTTTGATTTACGCCGCAATGCTTGGTTTCATGAAAAAATGGGATCTGGCCTTTTGTCATGAAAGAACTGGCAAAGAGAAACTCTGTCAACCGTCCAGCAGGAACCCTACTAGTCACAAAGCCACAGAATGAATGTAAACAATGAGGTGTACAAGCAAAAATTGCTCAAAGAAATGCTTCCTGCAATCTACAAAAAGTGGCCAAGAGGAGCTGATGGGAGTCCCCCTCATGAGATATTCATTCAGGAGGACAGTGCTAAGCCACACAAGCTGTCAATCAGAGATGATGATGCAAAAGCTGCAGAAAATTCCAGCTTGGAGAGTTTGTGTAAAAACACAGCCACTAAAAAGTCCAGACATGAACATTCTTGATCTTGGATTCTTCAATTTGATTCGTAGTACAAGAAAAAATCAAATGGGAATAATCATTTGATTCAACATGTAAAGCAAGCCTTTGATGAGTGAAAGCGCAACACATTGAATAAGGTGTTTTTCTTGTCCCTGCAGGCTTGTGTGTAAGCCTCACGTGGTGTTGGGGGTGATAATAACTACAAGCTTCCCCGTCTTGGAAATGCAAGCCTGGTGCATGCAGCTGTGCTCCCAGTTTTGATTGTTTACAAGTCTGACTGCATTGCAGCAGGGAGACAAGTTCTTGCTGCTGCTGCTGCTGCTGCTGATAAAGAACAACAAGCATTGTAGTAGTAGTGATAGTAACAAGTAGTTAAAATATGAGTAATAGTGACAAAGGAAGTTCCTCCTGGTAATGAATGTACACAATCATACATAGGCCCAACTGCAATGACAGATATTCAGGACCCAGTTAAACATGGACACAATGACACATATAGTGGACCAGAGGAAGTATGCAATTGCATTTAATTTTCAGTTGTGCAGTCATAGAAAAATTTGTTTCACTCTTAGAATAATAGATTTTTGGTATAAGCTAATAGTAGCCCCATGCTACCAAAAAAAGTATGCACACACTTTTTTGCAATAGTTGATTTGACATTTTTATCAAGAATGCCACCAAAAATTACTAGTGAGGACCAAACGGGAGAGCACTCCCAGATCACATGTGTTAAATACAATCAAAGGATTCCAAAAAAGTATGTATGTGCATACTTTTTTGGTTGTAGAGAGCCTGTTACATCCAAAAATCTATGATTCTATGACAGAAACACTTACTTTTTTGTGTGCACAACTGAAAATAAAATGTAATTACATAGATTCAAGAATGTGTACATGAATGACAGGCTACTACTACTATAACTTTAGTAGCCAAAACTTTGCAATCTTCCACACAATTGTGTGCATGATTGGTAAGTTCTTCACCTGTGACATATTTGTAGACAGTAGAGGAGAGACACTAGTACTAGTACTAATCAAGTCCTGGCAAAGGTAGTCTGGCTCATCTTGTTCCAAATCAGATGAATCAGAGAGGTCATGGTCAAGGAGTTCTTACTAGATCTCACCACCACCACCACCACCACCACCACCACCACCACCACTACTACTACTACTACTACTACTACTACTAGTAGTAGTAGTAGTAGTAGTACTCCTAGTACTAGTACTCCTACTAGTAGTAGTACTCCTACTAGTACTCCTGCTAGTGCTAGTACTCCCACTGCTACTACTACTAGTAGTAGTAGTACTACTACTACTCCTACTACTACTACTACTAAGTGGTCTTCTTTGTTCTATAGTTTTTCTCTGTTTCAGTGTTACATTGTGTAGGACCTTGTAATGCCGTCTGAAAGTTTGCGAGAGGAAAAATCATGGAAACTCAGAAAAAAACCTAAAAATCGGGATTGGGGCCGGGTTACAAAAAAATAAAGCCGATACTGAACTTACATATATATTTCGCGTAGTAAGTGCGATTGAGAAGTTACATAGCGCGGCGCACTATTTAAAAAGTTACCATGTACGATTAAGAAGAACGTACGTACGCACCGTTACGGGAATCCATCAAACGATTGATTCAGGATCCAGTCAGCCACTTTCGAGTTCACCACATTTTAGATTTGTTCTCGTGGTGTATCTATTTCTACTTCGCCGAGCGCTGATTATGGGCGACCAAGGATCATGTTACAAAACAGAATCGTTAACAGAAATTAATTCTACAATGACTATGTTCAAGTTACTGAAAACCCTCGTTTCTGTATCCATGATTGTGGGTTCGTCTTTGGCAAAAGCGGCAGACACTGAAGAAACCTATTCGGATTCACGTTCCCATCATTCATCACACTCGGTAGAGATTGCTGTATCCCCAGTGGAATATGTCGACGTGAATGACCCCGACTTCGCTTTGTTGGGGTTCGTGAGCATTCCTCCAAACCAAATCGATAACAGCGGTCAACTTCTCCCTGGAGTTGTCATTGTTCCGGTAAGTTATATCTCGTCTCCTTTCATGCAGCGTTCTTCGGATCAGGTTGATGTAGTCCATTCTTTTGTGTTCCAAATGCCGAAATCAGCTACTGTATCTCGCAGTTGCCTTCTTGAAAACTTACGATGAATATTTTCTTTTTCTTCGTTGTACATTCGACTGGCGTTGCTGCATCATTTTGGAATAGGACTGGGACAATGTTGTAAGTGAAGTTTATCATACACGTACTGTATTGAACATTAGTAGGTGAAATTTGAGGGTCGTGTTCTTACGTCCTCACGCCATCGATTTTATTGATTCGGTCATTTCATCCACGGAAAAACTCGAAAGAATGAATATGAAATGATCCGTGCGACAATGATAAATGAAGAATTCGGATGGGTTGGATTTGTCGCCGATATCTACGGAGAGGACATGCACGACGTCCAAGATTTTCAGGTAAAAATCGCGCAATCAAACGCTTACAGATCGGATCCCATTTTGTTCAATTCTCGCATCCAAAGCGCCGTGAAAGTCCTCAAGGATCACCCATTGGTGGACAACACTAAAATCGCAGTGATCGGATATTGTTTGGGTGGAACAGGAGTATTGGGCTATTCATTTTCAAACACGGGCAACACAACGGATATTATTGGTGCCGTGAGTTTTCACGGGGGTCTAATGGACTTTCCCGTCACTGGATCAATGAAAAACCCTGTCTTGGTCTTGAGTGGTGGTAACGACGATGCAGGTACAGCGGTTGAGGAATTAGAGGGCCGGTTGAATGAAGCCAACGCGACGTGGCAGATAACCCGATATTCCGGTGCGTAACCTACTCAGGGGTGCCAGTGAAAAAAACTATTGGATGAGATACAACTTGCTCACATTTTTTCATTATTTATTCTTTTGTTATGTGCTTTGATTGGATTTGCACCGTGTTGTAGGAGTCAAGCACGGGTTTACAAATTTCAAAGGACGTGCATACAACGAATGGGTTGATAAACGGTCTTGGGAAGAGATGGGTACATTTTTAAAGGAGCGCTTCGGAGAAGTTGAGTTTGGAACCACAGAACCGATGAAAGACTTGGATTACACGGTCATGGATACCGATGATGCCGTGGATATTGAGTTCGTTCCCTCTAACGAAACTATGATCGCCAAAAAAAAAACAGTGATCACAGAAGATATAATGGTAGAGACTATGGAATATGATGACAACGGATTTGCTCTTAAAGGCTTCATGGCGAAGCCAACTTCTCTATCGAGTCAAAAGGTTCCAGCTATCATTGTCCTGCCTGATTGGGATGGCGTGAATGGACCAACTGGATATGAAACAGAACGTGCTGTAATGATGGCCAAAGAAGGTGGTTATATTGCGATGGTCGCAGATATTTATGGTGTGGAACACACGAATGTAGAAGATATGCAAGAACGAATTGTACTAGCAACGAAGTATCGAAGTGATCCAGAACTTTTCGTTGGCCGCATTAAGGCGGCAGTTGACTTGCTTGTTACACACCCTTCGGTTGACGAAACACATATTTTCGTAGCCGGGTATTGTTTGGGTGGAACGGGTGCCATCGATTACGCATTTTCGTCGGGAATTTTTGAGAGTGTCAAGGCCGTCGTCCCAATTCACGGTGGACTATCTCCACTCCGTGAGATTAAATCTGATGTCGTCAAACCGTACGTGCTCATATTGTCGGGGGGAATCGACGATTCACATGGAAATCCTACTGAATTAGAACAGCACCTTGATGGCGCTGCTGCTACATGGGAAATTAGCCGATACTCGAGTAAGAAACATGAATGTAATTCGTTTGCGTTTTCACATGAATGTGTAATTCAAAAGCTAACCATCAGTTTGCTCTTCGACATCAACAGATGCAAATCATGGATTTACGAAGTGGGGTACAGGCCCATTTTCAGCCTACAACGAGATAGCGGACTCGCGATCTTGGACGAGTATGATGTCACTCTTCAAGACTCTTGCTGCATCGACCGAGGTCGAGGATGATACGGCCGCTCCGGTTGAGGAGGCTGCCCATGACGACATCAAGGAGAAAGAAATGAGTGAAAAATCTTCTGCATATACTGGCGTCACGGGGTTTTCTTTTTTAGCTGCTGTAGCTTTTGCCTCGTCCGTTGCAGTGATCTGGTAGCAGTCATAACGTATCGAGATCGCAACTTAATAAAATTCGTGACGAAATGACTTCTGATATTTTCTAGGATTGATTTGAAATCTCAAGAATTATTCTTGAAACTCCCACCAATCATTTCAGTAATATAGCAAATGAAATACTTCACATTTCAGAGATTAAAGAGGGTTTCTTCTCCTAATATTTTCGATCTTTTGGGTGTCGAACATAGTTGCAGTTGAGGAGATGGGCATCACTTTTGGCAACGTAATGCGGTATCCAATAAATTCGTGGCGCCCTTGCGCCACAACTGAAAATATCGACTTCGAACTTTGTCTATGATCTAGACGTTCGGCACAGTTATAGAGAAACCTAGGACTGCCAACCCGAAGTAAAGGATAAATGATCAGTCCAATGCCAACACGCGATTTGAATCGAATGCAAACTTAGTTGATCATAAAAGCAGTGTTGATCCGATAAAATCAGAGAAGACCAATATCGATCAAAGGTTTCCACTCCGGGACGCCCGATGCAGAAGACGGATCAGTCTTCCAAAGCATCACGCGATGACTTTGGAATGATTTTTTGTCATCGCCAATACCATTGCTATCTGTACCGAACACCCGAGCAAGATAGTCGTCTCGACCCGTTTGCGAGTCGGAGCCATCCAAAGGGGAATCTCCATAAAACAAACTCATGTGCGGGACTCCCGCGGGCGGAGGAAACGTAATGCAATCTCCTTCTTGTTCCATATTCAAGAGCCGGCGCGACAATTCACACAGTTCCACGAAGGTCTTAGAAGGAATCATTTCTAAGATCAATGCTTGGTTCCAACAACCTGGCTCCTGTAAAATATCTCGAAAATCGCATTGTACTGTACCAAATCCTGCGAGTCCCTCGGAAAGTCGTTTCGACAAATCGTTTGCCTCTTTTTCCGAGTCGACCTGGATCCCACCGACCACTGTTATGTGTGGGATGAACTTTGGTCCGCCGAATCTCCCGGACAATTCGTCGATCACCTGCAGGGTTTGTCCGTACACATTGCTCTTCCTGTCACCGGCATCGGTGAGGTCCTCGCCTCCCGGTGGAATAAGCCACAGAGACAATTTCATTTTCTGCTTATTTTGTAAAGGATCAATAACATGGGTTTGGTTTCCGCGAAGCAACTTTTGTCGGCCAATTTCTTTCGGATCTATTCTGCCGTTACCGTCGAATGAGAAGGGTAGTGCGAGATGACTATGAAAGGCGAGGTTGGCTGTCAGGAACGAGAAGAATGCAATGGTTGGCAACAATTTCACGGTCGTGGAGTACCAGACCCGCCACGCCGATGCAGAAATCGTTGGTCTCGCAATGATGGCCGGAGTGGTCGGTGACGATGCTTGTCGCAAGAGTGAACTTTCGTTCGTGATGTCTTGGGTCATGAAGACTTTCGTTTTTGATAGAGGGTGGTTGACGTGGAAAGATAAATCAACCGGGAGACATTGCAGTATTCCTACATGGATTACTCTCATAGATTGGCACTAAGAGTGTTCTTACTCTCCCAAAATAGAACATCATCATCTTCTGAAGCATCGTACGGTACATTGATACTTCTGGTACTCGTACCATACCAAACGGTACCGTACGGTATGGTAGTCGTGCTGTACCATACTTTACGTTCCGTACCATGTTGTACTGTACGGTACGAAGTCGAGTGCGAATCTTTTTTGACAAAGCTTATGGAACAGAGAATCTTTGGTTGAACGACAAACGACACCGACCGTTACTGGTCCCGTAGTACGTATGAAGTACAAGATACCGCTAAGTACTTCTAAAAAAATTAAAATAGCGTGCGATACATACATACGGTACATATCCTATCGTAATACGATACATATGTGGTACAAAAAGTACAACACACGAAACAACGAACAACAATATGCAACAAAAACCTACTACTACTTTTCTTTTTGAATGAGATGTTGCACCAGCATATTCATAAATTCATAGCAGATGTTTCTCGTACTAACAGCAAACTTACTTTGGGGCTTCTATCCCAAATAAATCTCTCTGAGTATCCCTGGAGCGGAGGAGGGACCACCAGAACTTCTTATTCTTGTTTCCCACCATTTTCAGGAGGAAACAACCTCCCGCAAAGATTGATTGTTGGACGCTCAAGTACGGTAGGTCGGGTTGGTGTGACCTGTTTGGGAATTGCAAACCCGCGCTGCATGTGCACAACAAGGTTCTTCTCCGCCGGTGCAATTTGGAGATGTGGCTTTGGCAGCAACCATGCCGGTGCTAGTACGGTATAGACTACAGATTGTTTTCGACATTGGCTGTTCTCCAAAGAGCACCGGGAACGCAGGGTGCTGCCTGCGCATCGCCACGGAGCACAGCACGAGCGATGGCCACCGCCGGGCCGAAGGTTCCCGCAAACGAACGAGGCGGGACGGATCGCTGCCTCCGCGTGCGCAAGTGCTAGGGACGAAAGCACCCCGCCCGGGCACGGAACGGAGCGGTGTCCCGGGGTGGGCACCGATCGTCGTCCTTGGCAACGCCGTGCTCGACGGGCTGCCTCCGGGCATTCCGTCCGATCGGAACCACCGCCACGAACCAGCCGGATCGTCGGCGACACGCCCCGTCGCCACCAACCCAACCGAGTACGAATGTAGCTTTTTCTCCTGATTTAGAACTTGGTCTAGTGTTTAATCTACATGTTTTCATAGTGCGACGAACCATTTTGGGTTTCCCTGGGATTTTCTTCACGGAATGCCCCGGGAATTGTTCGCACGAGGGACAAGGGAGAAAATGTTCCGCAAAAACGTGTTCCTGGTGGTTTGGTTCCAGCGATATTGGTTTCGTTGCACCGGATATATAAAGTACGGAATCGAAATGCTTTTGCCCTGTCCGCATTCCGATTGTCTCGTCGTGGTTTCGTCATCTCCAACTGTTGCACGCCGTGCGTTTCTTCGGTTCTCTCTTAGAACCACTCCTGGCAAGGGTATCCCACTTCCTCCAGGATGCATCTCTTTTCTGATTTGCAGTATCTTCCTGGCGTGCACGAGGAGCAGCCACCCCACGAGTCGGGATAGCAAAAGACCCGATCGTACTGGATGTAAAACTTGTGCTGGTGGTTGTCCCGGTGGAAGTGGTCCCGGCTGGGCTTGCGGTTGTAGCAGATTTCCTCATTGTCCCCGCAGGTCGGGAACCGGCTGAAATCGCACGCCGACAGGAGGGCCCGGTCTTCGGTCGGGTTTTTCGAGTTGTCGCACGTGTCCTCGTCGGGATCGAAAAAGTCAAAGGCCGGCTTGTCCTTGTTCTGCAGCGACCGGCGGTGCCTGTTTTCCAGCGACCGGCGGAATGCCGGGTTTTTCTGCGTTGGTTGCGGGGCGTGGGGGGAACGGATTCGTGGTGTTGTTTTGGTGAGTGTTGGTGCGCCGGGAAACTATGGAGCAGACTGAACACAGACAACAACAACAAAAACAACAACACGCACAACAACAACAACAACAACAACAACAACAAGCACAAACGAAAGCAGCAGATCGCACGGTTGCGGCATTCGATGCCGTTTATCATTCCGGGCACCAGATCACACGCAATCGGTGTTTGTCACCTACCTCGGCAGCTGCGTTCAAGGCCTCGTAGTCGACGTCGACGGACACAACACGGCCGACGAGGAAGGACGTCAGAGTTGCGAGAAGGGCAAGAGAAAGGGACTGGTTCTTCATTTTGGTTGTTTCTGATGTCTTTTGGGGAATGGCTTCGTGAGTTTGGTTGCGGTTCTGTCGCTTGATCTTTGCACTGCTTTGTCGAAAGTGTATTGGCGGTAACGTGTGATGCCGCACGGAAGAGAGAAGGGAGAGAGCGTTCTTGTCACCAATGTTGGGGATTGATTCGTTCCGGGAGAGCGGGTTCAATTCGTTGCGTTGGGTTGCTTTAAATCTTGGAAATTGGCCGATTTTTTTATCGTATTAACAGAACAACACGAAGGATTCTCCCGTCAATCGCGTCCGTCCTTCGTAAGTGATAATTGACAAAATGATAGCGTTCCCGTTGCTGGGCATTATTTTTTATTTTCAACCAAAAAACTACGAGATTTGTCTTCCATTAAGACGTACGAAGGACGAACTCTATCACACAGAAAGACCGAACCGGGTCACGTGTGTATCACCTGCCAACTCCTGCCCCTCTTTTGAAATGCGCGCGTTTTTAACAGCCGAGTGAGCGCGCGCGTGCCAGAAGTTGTGTCTAAATTTAGAGGCGTGCCTTCCCAATGATTGGAATGGTGTCCCGACCCAAGGAAAGCCAAAAATTCGGTTCGTGCTCCTGCTCGGACTTACTAAACCAAGTGTGCAACAGTTATCGGAACGGAACATATTGCCCCTGTCATGCGAGAAACCCGAGTGCACCCGTACCCGTAGTCGTCGTACTGGTATTGGTGCTTTCGTTGCACATACTCGTACTCGTACTCCTAGCACTGGCCCAATCGTACAAACGCGACAGAGCAACCAGAGTTTGCGTTTTTCTTTAGATACCGGCAACAGATATCATTTGACAGACACAACTGCTCTGGCTTCACTGTCTTCAAACAACTGCCAAGTCACGGAACGATTCACAATTGGCGCTTCCCTCCACTGACAACGACAAAGCCGATACACCGAGACGGCTGCAACTGCTCGAATCATACGGCTCGTGTCCACCCCGAAAGAGACGCAACCGAACTCTCGCCGCTGACGCACTTGTCTTGGTGCTCGCATTGCATTCCCATCGGGTCGAACCGTAGACACGGCACACCACACGGCACGCCACCGCACAAGTGCTTTGCCGGCAAACCCGCACACCATGGAACCGACCAAAGACGACGCCACCATGGAGACGCCCGAGGTTTCTGTTTCCGCTCCTGCTCCGGGAGGTCCCGACCCGGAGGAAGGCTCCTTCGATTCGCCGCAACCCAAGAATAAGACAACCCCGATCCCACCGGGACCGGCGCAGGCCGTCATGCTGGCGCCAACCACGGGGAAGCAGCCCGACCGGGACCGGACCCTCGTCGAGCCGAGCGGAGCCCTGGCCTCCCCCGAAACCGCCGTCACGGGCCGCAGCAGCGACGAGGCGGACGAACGACTGGAACTGATGTATTCCAAGGACGTTGCCCACAAGAAATCGAGCGACGGCCCCGGGGGAGACAAGGAACGGCGGAAGCGGTGGCTGACGATCGGACTCCTCGCCTTTCTCGCGGTGTGCACCATTGCTGCCGCATCCGCGGTCGTTGTGCTCCGCCGCAGGAAGGGTCCCCTGGCGTCCTCGGCGGCGACGGCCGGTCTCGCGGAGCCCGACACCGTGAGCCCCGCACCTACGAGGACTCCGGTGCCCACGGCCGATCCGTCGGAGGGGCCGACCACGGGGCCCACGGAATCGCCCTCGGCCGGGCCCACCGGAGAGCCCTCGGTCGTCCCGACCGGTGCTCCGACCACCTCGGAGCCCTCGTCGGCGCCCAGCCCGATGCCGACCCGGGACCACGTCGCCCTCCTGCAGGAATTCTTGTTTGGAAGCTATGCCGTCGACTACAACGAAACCTCGAACATGCTCGCGATCGAGTGGCTGGCGGAAGAAGCCGCGCGGATCGATTCCTTCGAGCCGGACGAGCGGCTGGTCCAGCGGTTCGCCCTGCTGTCCATGGGGTTTGCCCTGCGGGGGGCCAACTCGACGTTGGATGCCCCGGTCAACGTGGTCCCCGGGGTCGACCATTGCGACTGGGACGGAGTCGGTTGCGACGGCGGCGACGAGGAAGGCAGTGTCACCGAGGTCCGCTGGGCCTACCAAAACCGCACCGAATCTGGTGACGGCCGGATTTCCCCCGAGGTGAGGCTCTTGGCGGAGGACCTCGTGCACCTGGACCTGAGCAACAACGACCTCGTCGGAACGATTCCCGAGGAGCTGTACGATGCGACGAACCTGGAGAAGCTGTACCTCTTTCGGAACGAGCTGGAGGGAACCATCTCGACCAAGATCGGAAACCTCGATTCCATTACGCATTTCCATCTAAGCCACAACAATCTCTCCGGGAGTATCCCGGCGGAGGTCAAATCAGGCGCGAGCGGAATCCGCCCCCTCGGTAAGTTACGTCTTTGCTTGCGGTGAATGGTCCGGGAACGAACGCTCGATCCCGCTCACGTGTTGCTGTGTGGTGTTTCTGTCCCAGAATATTTCAATCTCTACAGGAACAGACTCACCGGAACCCTTCCGGAGAGTATGAGATTTAGGGACATGATTTATTTCGATGTCGGGCGCAACGAATTGTCCGGAACGCTGCCCGATGACATTGGGGAAAAATTCGTGTCCCTGCGCCACGCCCACTTTGACCACAATTACTTTTGGGGGACCCTGCCGGAAAGCTACAACACTGTTGGAAACGGACGGCTGGAATCCTTCAGCATCGATCACAATTATCTATCGGGGACGGTGCCCGGGAAAAGAGACCTTACCAACAAACTCGTTCAGTACACGCTCCATTCCAACAAGTTCGATGCCATGGACAAGGGCAACTGCAAAATGGAAGTCCCGCAGGGTGAAATGATTGAATTCCGGTGCGTATAATGCCTGCGGCAACTCGGTTTCGAAGAAATCTTTTTTTGTTCCTCGGCTGCGCAACACTTGTCGAACCTGTTTGCTCATTCGTCCCGTTTTCCTGTTTCGTGGCCTGCTGGCTGTTTCTGGACTGCCGCGCAGAGTTGATTGCTGGATATGCGAGTGCAACGGTTTCTTTGATCTGTGTGACCTGCAATGCTATTGAAGCAAAAGGCACCGGCGGATTCGGAAACCTATTTCGGAGATTGGCGTTATTCCCACGAGCACAATCAAGGACTCGGGAGGTGGGAAAAGAAGATGATTCTCATCGGAAGTACCTTCTTGGATCCCTGACGATTTCGTCCCTAGTGCGGCTATGCTCAACTGTTTAACAATATATTTTCGCGAGAGAAAAACCTAGAACGAATTGTTAAAAAAATTACTAACGGTTATTCAAATACGTATGTCGGCACGTTATTCCTTTTTACTCTATTTGGTTACAAAATTGAACACACCTCGTTCCTGTGATTTGTTGAAAGTGACAATTTGTTACCATGCTCGCTGCACTGATCAGGACTGTTGCTGGGACATGTGAATCAGGGTGTCCGTACAAAAAATTGTGACTCCAACGGGCAATGCAACGGCGACCATGTTCTTTCCCAATCCGCGTGTCGCAAACCTCCACCCCAGCTCCTTCCACAAGGACCGCGTTGTCCTCCACAACCCCAGGTCGGTCTTGAATTGTTCGTTGCGAATAACGTCTAGAGGGTTCGTCAGAGCTGCACCCGCGACACCTGCCATGGTACTCTTGACGGCCGACCTCCACAGCATGTCCCTGTCGTATGTAGGACTCGACGAGTCGGGCTTGGGAAGTGTCCGCTCGGCGTAATCTTTCACGGCAATGGCCATGCAATACTTTGGTACTGTTTTCAGAACACCAGCGGTCGTCCCGTGCCACAAACCCGACATCCCGGAGGTTTTGTAAATGTGCTTCACACTCGCCCAAACGTTCGGGTGCTTGTAGGACGGGTTTTGGAGCGTCACGGTGGCTCTCACGACGGGCTGGTTCGTGATCTGCACGACCGTGCTCACTACAAACGGGGGGATCACCGTCGAGGTGACTTCGTCGCAACCGAAATCCT
Source organism: Pseudo-nitzschia multistriata (assembly GCA_900660405.1). Lineage (NCBI taxonomy): Eukaryota > Bacillariophyta > Bacillariophyceae > Bacillariales > Bacillariaceae > Pseudo-nitzschia > Pseudo-nitzschia multistriata. The sequence continues at coordinate 53,029 of CAACVS010000181.1, read as the reverse complement.
TCGTCATTACATCGTGGCCCCAATCCGACAGGTAAAATATGGCAGCACGGGCGTACGTCATACCGATAACAGTGGCGAAAGCGCCCTTGTACGGTGGCAAGAACCCCTGAACATACGGCGCCAGGGTGCGAGGAATAGTTATTCCGCCCGCTTTTACCGTGCCTACATGGAAGCCAGACTGGCCGATCGCTGCAGATCTCCAGAGCGCTAAGCGATGGATTTGACATTATACAAAAAGTGATTAGAGACGAAATATTTGTGTCTTCAGCTGTTCAGAGAATCAGTGACTTACGGTAACACCCTGTAGCCGCTAAACCCGACGCCAGAAAGTATTGCTATCGTCGTAATGAATGGAACAGAAAAAACGTATCGTGAGGCTTCGATTGACGAAAAAAAATCGTTGCTTTACTCGTGACGACAGAGTGTACAAACAACGTTCTCTCGATTGATTTGTAACGTACTGTGGGATATTCTTTTGCAGCAGCGTTCCCTCCCATTATGTATTAATGTCGTTGACGATGACGTTTGGTTCTTTATGTAGTATGAGTGTTTGTACCTAGTATTCACTTAAATTTTTTTATTCAAAAGATTTCTTTATGATAGAAAACTTCTCCATCAATAAAAAATCAATTCGAAACAGTCTAGTTCTCATTCCATTCGAACCTGCCCAACGGATTCATTGGCTGACACGAGACGACACCATAATGTTGCGTTCCTTGGTTCTTCGGTCCTATTGTCGTTCACGCGGAGCGACTTCGAAAACTTGGATGTCATGATGCTCCTGTTTTTACTTGGTGAATTCGTGATGTTCGTGTGAAGCGTGATGTTTTGTGATTGGTGATGGATGTCAAGCGTCCCGTGACGCTCGTTTCCGCGAACATGACTTCTCAATCTCAAACAGAGAAAGTGTCAAGGTCGCGAGTTATGTTATGTGATCGTCACAAAACACGACTAGAATGAGCTAAAACAGTACAGGGCCCTCCGGTACCCACGCGCACATCCCCCTTTTTGAATTCCTCCCCTAGAAAAACGTGGGTTATTTTTGGTGAAAAATAACCCACGTTTTAGAATCATGGGTTATTTCATGGGAAGAATAACCCACGTTTCTAAAATGTGGGTTTTTTAATTTGAAAAATAACCCACGAAAGAACTCAGGAACCCACAAATAACCCAAGAAAGAACCCACAAATAACCCACAAATTTACAGTCATCTGGGTTGATGGAGAACCAAGGATGTTAAGTATTTTAGTCATTAACATTATTTAATCACTGTTTTTAATTTTTGGAAAAAGGCCCAGCAGGTTTGTGGGTTTTTCGTGGGTTATTTATGGGTTATTTCGTGGGTTATTCGTGGGTTAACCCAGGAACCCAGGAACCCACGTTTTAAAACATGGGTTATTTTTTGTGAAAAATAACCCACGTTTTAGAATCATGGGTTATTACATGGGAAAAATAACCCACGTTTTAGAAATGTGGGTTATTTTATTTGAAAAAAAACACAAAATCATACCCCCGATATTAGATTTCAAAGGGGTGACGCGCGCGCATTGGTTCTGGAGGGCCCAGTAAAGTAATAGAAGTACCAGTACTATGTATTATTTCTTATTTGTTTAAGGTTAAAGATAAAGATAATAAAGACTTGGTGGTTTGAGTTCAGTGAAACCAATTGCTTCATTTCATTCKACAGTCTGTCAATCATTCAATCATTCCACCATTTGAGAAAGATGAGATAGAGAACCTTCTAGCTAAACAAAGTTGAAATTTAATCATGGAAGTCAAATAGAATAAAACAGTACAGGAAGAGGTTTTTCCAACTGGAGTACTACTACTACTAGTCCTTCTTCTTATTAGTACTACTAGTATGCAGATGGGAGTGTGAGGGGGGGGGAGCTAAAAATCTGGTATGAAGTTTCTTTTAACACAGAGCAGCATGGTGAACTACTACTAATAGCTACTAGTAGATTGAACATGATTTTTTTCTTTGTAAAAATATGAAGTTATGGAAATGAGATGCTGGTGGCATGTGATGAGTTTGCTGATATGCTGCTACAGTAATGATTCCTCATTCCCACTGTAAACATTGTTGATATATGTAAATCTTGACTGGTCGACTTCTTGATTTAGTATGTATCATCAAAAATACATATTTATTGGAACCCTTCTTGACTAACAAACATTTTCAGTCTTGTGCTGAGAGGATGAGCCCAAAAAGACAGTCACAGGGTGCCAACAAGAACAAACTGATGTGTGCTAAATAATGATTCCACATTCCTAAAAAGATGGGAAGAAATACTATGTACTTTTATCAAGCCTGCCATCATGTCTTTAGTACAAACTGAAAACATTCCMAGCATCATTGGTTTATGTTTTTGGGAATGAACCAATATGCAAGGAGATTAGGTCCGGAGAACAAAAATTTAAAAATTGCCTTCCACTTGCAAAATATACACTACTAATTTAAAAAAAAAACTTAAATACAGTAAAATTATCTTTCCCCATACTGGCAGCAAGTTTGGGAGTTGTGATGCAAAAATTGCAAATGGCTTTGTACTGTGTGAACAAACTTTGTTTAAGTTTGTTGATTTCTACTAGTAGTAGTATTGTATGGTATATACTTCTAAGCAGTTCAAAGAGATCAGCCACATTTATCATTAGTATCTAGTAGTAGTATGAGTACTACTATGTGTAACACAACAATTTAACTTTCTTTAAATAACAAGGGATTTAGTACTAGTACGTTAAATTATTGTTCCAAGAAATGTTAGTAGTGTTAAGGTATGGAATGCAAATTGAACATTTGAATGTTACTACTACTAGTATTATGTTACTGGTGGTCCAGGCCTACACAGATCCTAGTAGTAGTGGGGGTATCCCCATTCTTCGATGTGGTAGCAGCACACTATCTTTCCCAAAACAATTATTTGGGTCATGCACGTCCCTTTAAAGACAAAGAAGTGGTGGTCTAAAAAAAGAAGAATGTCATCCTCCCCTATTCACATTTGGAATGTTACTAGTAGTGATAGTAAGTGAAATATGATGTTACTTTGTTACATTCAAGCAACACCTCAGTAGTATTCATTTCTACACATGCCTAGTACAGTGCCTTTCAAATGTTAAATTAACATACAGGATCTTCATTTAAAGAACTTCCCAAGAATCCCTCCCCCCTTAAAGAAAGAAGTTATATTGATGGTGTATTACTAGTACTACTGCCTTGTGTTGTAGATCAATTGAAATTACGTTTCACAGGCCATTCCAAATGTTAGCACCATAGTAGTAGTATGCCTTCTTTCTTTGTAGAAATGAGTACTGCACCAGCGGTTTTGCTTGAATTAAACATTCTACTATAAATGTTAGTAAAGCCACATTTAGTCTGACATTGGGAATGTTAAGTGAACATTGGGAACCATCATTCTAACATTGGGATCCTCAATGCTAACATTTGGAATTCCCTGTGAATACGAAAGAAGACACACAGCAGGAGGGTGAAAAAGCCTCTGTTTGTAATGTTAGCCAAGGCTTCAGTTGTGTGGGAAGAGTGTTAAATCAATCCACTCATGTAGAAGACTTATTAATGATGATGATGATGAGGTGTTGAGGTAAGTCTTTTAGTTGCTCATAACCTGTGAAATATACGTGTGCTCTTAAGTGCCATAACTACATGTTTTACAATAAATAGTGAGGTTATTCACTAGCTACTCGTGATTGTGCTTTGTCCTCAGAGAAAAGTAATTTCAATTGATTTGCAACGCGTAGTACGCCTAATAGTGATCTTAAACTCTCGTCAGTATTTGGCAATGGTTATTCGTTATTCGTGCATTTCCTTCCTGTACCGAGAAATAGAAAGGAAGAAGAAGAGATATGTATCGACTAGAGGTCTCGCTGCTAGCGCTGGTTCTAACAGTAGCAGAAATCGTTTTCATCACTGACAAACATGCGAAGGTAGCTGCATTTCGCTGCGAGTCGAAAATCGCCACGCAGAACCAACAACTACAGCGAGAGCGAAGGAACGTTTGTTGTTCTCTCCTGCCTTCCTCTGTATTGTTCCCTAATGTATCAACTGGAGCGTTTCGACAATCATCTATGTTTGCGCGCATCTATGGCGCCGATGGAACTGTGGTCAACGACGACGAATTCGAAAACACAGATTACGGCTCTGACAACAAAAACGATACTGAAATACTGGAATCATTGACGAATGCTGTGGATGACCAAGCGGTTTGGACCAGGATTGCCTGTGCATTTGCGCCACCACCCCACGACCGATTGAACCMAGAATTGGTGCGAAGAGCCGAACTAGTACGAGTGGGCGGCAAATCCATCGATGTTGCTGTAGCGGTTCCGGCATCGGTTGGTCCCACCGCAAGCCCTTCCGCTGATCAACTCGCCCAGGTCTTGGTAACGGTTGGATATCCTCAATCGTGGGTAGACAGCAAAGATCTGAACATGTTGACGCAACAGATTCGCGTCTTGGACGGTCACGCAAAAGATAGGCTGTCCGAGCGAGATGTTGGTGAGGTGGGTGTTGGTGACGACTCTCAATATTACGAACGGATTGTGATAGAAAAGCGATGGATGGAACGACTGCAAGACGAACCAGACAAAAACGAAAGTCTACCCCAATGGTGGACAACGATTGCACCTCAATCGTCGCCCCTGGAGTTGGTGGACGAATGCAAGCTGTTGAAAAAATTGTTGAACGAAGACGAGTTCGAAGATGAATTGAGAGCTTTGTTTATGACACATTATGAGGACATAGGTGCCAGCATCGACTTTTCAGCGGGTGCTGTTGCCCTTCGAGTAGCTGTTGCATCGATCGGATCTTCGGGTTTATATCTAAAAGCACGCATAATAGATACCGCTCACGATGTTGGTAGTGAAAAGTTATCTGCTGTCTCCATTCCATACGAAGAAGATAACAGCGACAAAACACGAGTCGAAGTTAAGACAGCTGGTGAGCTGAGAGAGGCCGTGTTATTATTGGTCGAATCAGTTGTTCCCATACCGGTGCCCAAGACTGAAACAGTTAAAAGCGTCGGCGCGATTCCAACAACAAATGATGACAAGGGAAAGTTCACACCCTTCAACGAACAAGTGGTTCAAGTCGTCACAAATTTGGAAGAAAATGCGAAGCCAAAGGCTACCACGACGGACAACGACTCCCCAGCAGAAATTGCCAACAAAGTGGAGGAAGACGATGTGTTGCCAAAGGCTCAGTCGTCATCGCGCAATTCGTCTTTGGCAGACCGCCGTACGTATTATCAACGAAAATCTCCCGAAGACGAAGCCAAACTTTCGGCAAAATATGCAGCTATCGAGGACTTGGGAGAACGAGCCTATACAATCCTGTGTGATCTGGAGATGATCTAAAGAATAAGCTGTGAATTACACTTTTATACAGAGACAATTAGGTGTCCTCGCACCAGCCGATAGTTGACTTTTTTATGTCATTCTACTACTTGATACGAGTACGAAAATCTAGGTGATTCTTCTGCATCTCTCAAATCGAACCTTTCAATGGCAGTCACCACTTGTTCTTGCACTTTCCACAATACGGATCGCAGATGCAGACGTCACAATCCGCAGTAAATTCGACCTAACAACCGTATACAGAAGAATGATGGTGCACCAAGCAAGTGAGAGAAATGATTTAATCACCAACGAGTCTTTAAAGAACGCATTCGATAAAATTCAGGAAAACACCACACCTCTAACGCAATGACTCTCGTGGACATTTGACTATACAAAGTGGTCAATGATACCAGAAACTATGAGTTTATACGTACCATCTCGCCAGTATCGAAGACACCTTGTCTGCAGGTTTCCCAGTCTACGCCCGTAAAGGTGTTATTGTGGAGATTCAGCTCAACTAGTGTTTCAGATTTGTTGGAGAATATTTTTAAAGGATGCCGCGGAAAAAATTTGAAGATTATGGGGGTGAGAATTCATGCCAATGCTAAAATTGTAGATTGATCGGAGGAAGTCAAGACTCACGAAGTTTGTAGTGTTGATAGTATCCTGGAACCCATCCCGTAAGTTGGTTGTGATTAAAGGCGAGTGCCTCCACTCGCCCGTTACCAACTGTTGTGTAGGAGTATGGGATCGTTCCAGTGAATTCGTTATGATCCATGTACAAAAACCGGAGTGAAACCGATCTCAGACCAAAGTCGTCGGGAAGAGTACCGGAAAATTGATTACGGCCAAAATCGGCGTGAACTAACTTGCGAAAACGCAGACTCTCCGGGATAGTTCCCGTCAGTTGATTCGAATAAAGATTCATATATTCTGCTCTCGATTTCAAACAAAATTTTGAGTGAGAAAACAAAAGTTAGTTCTGACCTAGTACAACCTGCAATCGCAATAGATTCATACATGATTGCTTTGAATTTTGGTTACTTACGAATTGGTCGGATGCGCTCACCGGACTTAAACGAAGCAGGAATGGTGCCAGATAGTTGGTTGTKAGAGAGATGCAAGTGCGTTCTGTTGTTAAAATTAGCACCCGCAGAAGTTTTTCAAGAAAAATTCGTGTTAGGATAAGTATTGGAAATAAATTCAATTTATATCTACCATTACAGCGCGAACAGATGCTCGGTCAAGTTTGATTCAATATACTTACATATTGTTCCAATTTTTAATATTCTCCGATATTGTACCTGTGAGTTGATTCTGATACAGGTAAAGTTTCTCCAATTGTTTTATGCTGTACAGAGAATCTGGAATAGCCCCACGAAGCCTGTTTCCGGAAAGATCCAAAACTTTCAAATCCTTCAAGAGATTTATCTCGGGTGGAATGGTGCCTGTCAAACCCGAGTGCGAAAATCTGATTTCTTCAACTTTGCCTGCAGTGAGTCCAACCTTCGCACAATGAACACCGTGCCACTTACATTCATCCCTGTCTTTGACAGCAATGGTATGTAACTTTTTGTAATTATTGAAGTCAGCAGCGCGATATTGTTTCTGTAGCATTGTGATGTTAGGTCGGTTCAAAGCATAATCCAAGGTGATCACAGCAAAGCGTTGGATTAGTTTGTCTGTCAACTCCAATCCATTTCCGTAAGCGTTTTCTTCCGTTTCCCTCACTTCTGCTTCCTCTGCCAACCACTGGACCGCCATAAAGTCGGGGGACAATGGGTCTCTATCGAAATACACTTGATTGTCTTGAAGAAATTCCATCAACATACCGATGTAGTCAGTTGCAGGTTTCTGGGTTGGCCGATCAAGTAGGTCGAAGACTGAGACTGGTATTGGTCTCGATACATCGGAAGTCACTGGTCTAGATACTGGTTTCGATACGTCGGAAGACGATGGGACATATTCAAAATCGTTTTCATTTCCCGGTTGCGACGGGATATGACCAACATTTGTCTGAGTCGTTGGTGAATGACCATTTCTTCCTGGTGCTACAGCGGGGCTAAGATTTGCTTGATCATCTTTAGGTGTAGCATCCGACGTTTTAAATTTGTCACTCTTTCCCCAATTCTTGTAATAAAATTGGAATGTGACAAATGTTGAAATAGCAACAACGGCCACGAAGGCAAAAGAAATGCAACAAAATTTTCTATTCGACATGGAGCGCTTCTTCGCGTTCTTTTTTCTTGGAGCCCTTTTTGTTTGCGACAAATCCTCTTCTTTAACACTGCCCTTCTCTTGTTCATCATCGTTATTGCCATCATTGCCGTTTTTCTTCCCTTTTTCATTCTCGATTGCACCCAATTCCGCCTGGTCATGCAAATTGATTGTACCGAATTCCTCTTCATCATGCATATTGGTTTTATTGCGAAGAATGCCTTCTAAGCCACCGTTTTCGTGATTTCGATTGCGGCTTTTCCATGTTGTTGCCGTCTTAACGGTTTCCGTGCTATTGTCGTCATCCTTAAATTGAAAAACTGTCGGACTTCTACGATCTACAGTACCTTGCCTTTTGAAGACATCAGATAAACTATCCATCGTAGCATCATCATCAAATTGATATGTGCTATAATCTAAAGGTTCAGAACTGACGTGCCTGTCACCTCTCGCTTTCCGGAACATTGTCGACATACTCGACATAGTTCTATCGTCGTCATTGTATTCGTCCTGATAATCGGGTGTTGCTACTTCCGTTCTATTCATTTTGCTGAAGCGACGAATCATCTCTTCAACTTTATTTTCTTTCGCATTGTAAACTTCTTCAACGGTATCATCGTCAGAAACATCATCAGATGCCTGATGTGGTCTGTACCCTTTCCTTTCCCAGCTTGACATGCTTTGCTGTATTGATATTTCAAATCACTTTGATAGTTACAGTGAAGATATGAGTACCCTTTATTCAACTTCTTGCTGAATGAAAAGTCCTTCGTTTTCCTCTGGTTTGTGATGCAACATTTGCAGTTCGTCAAAACCGATTTTTGATGTGTGCAGAAGACTTCAACGAGAGGAAGGTATGACACTGTGGATCAACAAACGTTTCTCTGCTTTCTGCGAGTTCGGGTTCTTCATTTTTTTGGTGACGAGATCCTCATCTTGTGGCGAAAATTTCGTTCTAATAGCGTTGGAATCAATGTTTCGCAAGGAATTGAATCACGTCACAAAAGAATTTCCAAGACTCAAAATGAGCTGAGAGTAAAAAAATGAGGGATCCAAACTGAAAGCCACTTTGGTGCTCGAAAACTAAGGAGGAAATACATTAGCTCCTTTACTTTCCTGAACGACTCACTTTTAGGCATCCAGTCGTGCGCCTGAGTCGTCCGTCGGTTGGATCGTGAATTTCGAGGACGGATCGAAGAAACAAATCAAGAGAGTGGTGTTTGAAATAACGAATGACGAATCATTTGCCAAGACGCAGCTTTGCAGCCGAGATTGATGAATAACCTGTGGGCAGAGTTGAACATCGATCTAATCTAATCTCATCTCATCTCATCTCATCTGCCATCAAAGAAAAGATTTCGAAAAAAGCACGCTAATCCAACTATGGAGACGGGGAAACAGGAGGATGAGTCGTCCTACGGAGGACGGTGGGTATTCGACAAATCCAAACAAAGAACTGTGTTCATCGTAGAAAAACATCGCCTTCAGTCTCCACCTATACCTACGACTGTTATTCCGCTGCCGAGTCCGCCATCGGATTGCGGCTCGGTATTCATGAGTGATGGAAGCCTTACTGTGTCTAATTACTGCGGGCAAGGTCCGAACAGTACCTTTGATAACGATTCTGTTCTCGATAGAAGCCATTATACAATTACCGATGAAAGCACGGCGAATGAGACAGCAGAATTATCGGACCTAGAAGGCCAAAACAATCTCAGTAGTATCATCAAAAGCAAAAGCAAAAACAAAGTCAAGAATAAGTCAAAGAAAAAGGTGACCGTCGTGGAATCGAAGGGTTTTCGAGAGGGAGAGAAGGGGAAAGAACGGCATCGAGCGGTGGCAAAAAATAGGAAAAAGATAAAGGGTGATTGTCGCCGAACGGTACTCTATATTTTGTTTGGTCTGTCACTTGTGGCGATAATAGTAGGAGCTGGAATATCTATCATGACTTACTTCGGTCTAATTAGCTTTGACAATAAGAACTTTCTCGCCAACAACAGCGATAACGAGCACAATACCAGTTTTGAAGATTCTATTTTATCTGAGAAAGAGGCTACTTCGTCTCCTGAGAGTTGGACCATCCCAGACATTCAGACCACGAGTAATGAAGATACAGATCAACCTGCGATTGCATCTACGGTTTCAGTCGAACACAAAATCATCACTGATTTATTGTCGGGTCCTTTTCAAGTCACGCTCTCCGATAACGACCAGTCATTACCGGTTAATCAAGCTGCCAATTGGATGGCAGAAGAATTGAAATCGCTTTCTTCTTCCGACCAGATAGAAGATAGTGATAATCGAGTCAGTGAAATTCTTTACGACGATCTTTTTAAGTTTGGTCAGCGCTTCGCTCTCCTCACAATGCAGTATTCATTGATGGGTGAATCAGTATTTTCATTCGACCGACAGCAAGGTGTGGATGAATGCAAGTGGGAGGGTGTTGCGTGCGATGACTTCGGGCGAGTCATTGGAATCGATTTTTCTGACCTAGAACTTATTGGGAATATTCCTTCCGAAGTTGGCTTCCTTTATAAACTACAAATCCTGGATTTGTCGCACAACAAAATTGCAGGCACCATCCCCGAAGAGATATACGAGTTGGGGGACTTGCAACGAGTGTACCTTTATCAAAACAAATTGACAGGGACTATCTCATCGAGGATTGGAGAATTGAATTCGCTTCAATATTTGCATATGTCGCACAACTCGTTGACAGGAAGCATACCTACCCAGCTGCAGTCGTGGAGTAATGATGTGTTCAGACCATTAAGTAAGTGCATGATGGATTTGCAGAAATCGATAGTATTGCAGAAACTATTTTTTGCAGCTTTGATCTCATTTTCTATTCTGTTCTATCTTTCAGAATACTTGAATCTTTACGATAATAACTTATCAGGTACAATTCCTAGAAACTTGAGGCTACGTGATCTGTATTATTTCGACATTGGACGTAATTTCATTGCTGGGTCTATTCCCGAAGATATCGGCACCGACTTCGTGGAACTTCGATACCTACATGTTGATCGTAATAGGTTGACAAATAGCATCCCAGCTACAATTCCACCCATGGCAAGTGGAAGACTGATATCTGTCCTAGCAGACCACAATCGTCTGGAAGGAACTGTTCCTGACAACTGGACTATGTTCAATAAACTGGTGCAGTATACAATTCACGGTAAGTTTTAAAAATTGGAAATGCGTTCTCCTTTGTCGTCATGATGGCATATTTTTTCAAGCTGAAGTTTGAATTTCTCAAAATCAATTTACGATGTTTGTTGGCTGTTTTCATTTCCAAAACAGAAAACCTTTTCGATTATTTGGGACCGGCAAATTGTTACTTCGATGTATTTGCAGGTGGTCAGACAGTAGAATTCAAAGCAGACTGCGGTATGTTCTTTGCATACGTGCCCATATTTGTAGAAGCGATCCCTTTTTTTACAAATATCATCCTTTGCTGCAACTTTCTCACACGAAAGCACATTGTTTCTTTGCCAAATATTTACTGCAGACATCTGCTCATGTGATAACATCTTCTGTGATGCGATGTGTTCTTCTTGATATCTCCAGGTACCCGAAAGGTCCAAGAAGAAGGGACAGAGTAGAAGAAATAAACCAGCTACAAGCATTGTGCAGTCCGAATCCCAACCCCCAAAACATCATTCACACTACTTTGTTCGAGTATCGGGAAATTTCACATTTATCGTGGTTTGATCGCCATCGGATGAATGCCAGGATAGGACGAGGATTGGTCGTTCCAATCTCTTTGAGTCCTTCCACATGGTTGGTAACGTCAACTCAATGATTCATTTTGTTTCAAACTCCTCCATATGACCTCCTACTATGCAGAGGAGCAAACCAGTTCGGATTACAATATAATTTGTATTACAAATGTGTATGTTCGGTAACATCAAAAGTATGACTTTGATTTGCTAACAACTTCCTATTTACATGAATGTAAGAATTCAATGCCCGTTATAACTGGAATCAATACTACTAGGAATAAAAACAATATCTGTTCATGAAAGGAAAAGTTTTTTTCCACCTAGCTCAGAAATCAGTGAATCGTGGTTTGGTGTCTTCTTTTTTTTGGCCTGAAATCGGACTTTTTAGTATGTCCAACATTGGAGGTCTTCTTCGGGTTTTTTCCAGTAAGCAGATAGACTATCAATTGCAGTAACATTGGGCTTGATCCCATACACTTTGAAGAAATCTAAGCAAGCAGTGCACGCAGGGAATCCAAACCAATCATCAACAATGACATAGCTCCCGATGTTGTAGAGGACATTGAAAGTGGACTCATACATATTGCCCTGTTGTAGAGAGTGAAATCAAGACATTCCAAACAGCCAAAAAGAGTAAAAAATTCAAATTTGAGATATAATCATCCTCATGCTGTGCTCGAGGTATGTAATATGATGCCACACAAGAGTGTAATCCACTAAACTTACATCAAGCCTAATTATAGATAGTGAATGAATATATTTGTTCATTGTTGAAGATATGAAGTATATCTATCATGGACATCTAGAAGTGGCCTTGGATAACATGCTATAGCCAGCCAGGAAGCTTCCCCCAGTGGCAGCAAGGAAGGCCCCATCAGTAGCAATGATGAAGCACCCCCAGCAGTAGCATCATTGAAGGGCCCCAAAACAGTAACCTTGCTTCCAAAATGTGTAGCAAGAAAGGTAGCAAAGGGAACAGTAGTGTCTAAGGGTAGACCAAAGAAGAAATCAAAGAAGCTTTCTGTTGATGAGCAGCTGGAGCAATTGGAACATAAGCATGCAAAGCGCAAATAACTTGATCCCCATGTGAAGATGCTGAGTGATGGTTCCAGTAGCTAGAGCAGTAATTAGATTGTAAAGTGACTCGTTTCCAGACGCGCTGTAGTATATTCTAATACTGTAGTAGGCCCAGCAGGCTGACTCAATGGACCAGCAAGCTGGGCTCTTACTAGCGTATTGCTCAAGTCTATTGCTACTCTTGGTAACTATGTTTCCTAACAAAGATAAACTGTATACAAATAGTAATGTTGTAGATAGACAAGGAGGGATCCATCCCTATCAAGCTTAAGTATGGTCAATTGATTTGGATGAATCAACTGCTAGTAAATCTGATTCTAGTACAGTCAATTCATCATCCAGATAAATTGAGTATCTACTAAGGAAGCTGCTCCAGTAGGGGACTGGAATCCAGGCTTCCCCAGTGGTGGGATTCAATTTTGAGAGGCCCAGGATGACTTGAGTCCCTAGAGAGCCAGTCCCCAGGGGGTTGCTCCAATCCATTGCAGCTACTCGCTGAATCACAATCTCTCACTGGAGAGCATCAATGTGCTGCTGTTGCTGATCTCTGTTTTCTAATCATAGATCATGGACACCATTCACAGCATATCCACAGTTAGCAAAGGTATTGTCAATACCTTGAATTGATCTTCCAGCCTCCCTGTAGATATCTTGCTCAAGATCATGCAGTTTTCATTCCCTCAAAGCAATCTTAGACATGGGACTGACCACATCAAGGATCTTGTACTCAATGGGTCCCCATTTGGGTTGATAATGAGGTGTTGGAATAGACCAAAAGAGGGTTGGACTTGTGCTGATCTGTATCTAACGACCCCAAGACCAACTGTAGTGGTAAGATGAGATCCAAGGTTTTCCCAGAGGAAGTAACTCTCCACATCAGTGTTGCCAGGGGCTAGATGGTCCCCAATATCCTTGCAGATACTATCAATGAAGTCAGCAAAGACGTGAGCTGGGAAGCAGCATGTTGGGCATATTTCTAGGTGGGTTACAGTAGAGCCCAGTACAACTTTGAACATGCAATCAAAACCCATTGATTTTGACCAAAATCTGCATTGTTCCTCCTTGATGAGCAAATTTTCTAAGACATTTTTACACAGATTTTGTTCTACAGACCTCTGATTTTGCTCCTCACTGCTGAGCTGCTGATCCAGCTGGATCAGCAGCTGCTGGACCTACCAGCGTGCCATCATCCCCAGGGCTAGTTGTGATCGTAAGTAGGCCTATGCAGCTAATGATGACATTAATTCAAAGACCACATCATTAACTTACTAACAATGGGAATGTTAAATTAATGTTCCCATACATGGGATTAGTGCTGTGATCACTTGTTATGATATTTGGAGTAATTGTATTAATTCTCCAGATGGAGTTATAGATCACCTGTATCTGCTGCATAATTTTTGAATGCTTGATGTTAAGCTCAAAATCTGAAAGAAAGAGCTCTATCAACTTCTTAGTAACTCCGCCCAATCACAGTTTTTTTTAGTTTCCATGATATTTTTCCCTCTCAAACTGTGTAGACTGCAGTACAAGTCCTACACAACGTAATACTTAAATAGAAAAAAGTAGAAAACAAATAAAACTACTACCTTTCTACTCGTTCATTCATTCCCTCACAATTTCCAAACCAAAAAAATCACTCCCAAAACTCCAAACCAATTATTCTATGTGACAAAGAAATCATTGGATGACTGTGCTGACAAGGTGGAAGGGTTGGCAAATTTGTTGTTTGACAAAAGAATCTTTCAGCTGGTGATTGCAACAAACAAGTCAAAGAACCAGTGCGCCTTTAAAGATTGTAACAGAAGCTGAAGCTACAGATGCCAATGGAAAGGTAACAAAGAAGAAAAAGATGCTCAAGAATGGCAGAATCTATGCTCCATTTGTCAGGAACACTTGGATTTGCCTTTGTTAGCCAATATGATGTTCATTTACAGCACAAGCCAAGACAATTGCACCAATGACTCCATCTACAAATTGGGGCTGTGATGGGGAAAATGTCTGGTTGCCATTGTCTTGGGTGACATACAAGTATTGATCTGTCTGTTAATGAGTCTATGATTAGCTATTTACAAAGGAAGACAAGAAATCCAGTTTGTCCAGTATCTTCCTAAGAAGCCAATCAAGTATTGTATCAAGGTACTATACAACTGTCTGTGTGATGCAGGCACTGGGTACTTACTTGCCTTTCTTGTGATTGACACTGGTGGTGTTGGTTGTGGGTTCACCTGGGACATTACTCAGCAGTTGATATTTCAATCCAACCTTGGACAAGATAATGGCTGTTGATTGTTCTTGGACACTTTTTACACTAGTACAATGAAAGTTGTGGCTGAGTTACATCAAGAATACAAATGCAGCTGTTGATCAGACAAAGAAGAAGATTAGTTTATGCTTTCCAGAAGGTTTTCCATTTCCAAAGCTATTAAACAGGGGTGCAGTCCAAAGGGGACATCTCAGATAAACAAGGATAGTACAAAATATTCAACATCACTTTGCACAAACAGATGGTATCTTTGTATTTACATTCCTGTTACATAAATGTAACCAGTCTTGCATGTGATGAGTTTATGAAGGAATTGTGGAAAGTACACAAATCATCCATACTATACAGTGTGAGGAAAAGATTTCAAGCTCCTCATGGATCTTGGCATTGCATTGATGAACAAAAAGCTATGATGAAAGATGCAGTGGAAAGTGTGAAGAACAAGGAGCAAAGAGAAACTATTGTTTTGTTTGTGTAGCAGAAGCAAAGCAAGGTATCCTGACTTATCAGTGAGCAGGAGATTGAGTAAGTTGCCAGGGATTCCTGTTAGTACTATACTACTGTGCTGAAAATGTCAAGGAAAAATGGCTGGTGTTGTAGAAGTTGCCACCATGTTGCTGTATGTAAAGAGCTTTGGAGAAACTTCAACCCTCAGGTGTAGTAGTGATGTGTTGTAATGAATAATTATATTTTTATATTTGTTGAAATGCATTCTTATAATATCACCATAGTGATGAGAGGTATGAAATAAGTAGAGTAGTGTAGTTGTAGCAATACTAGTAGCAAAGAAAAAATTCTAAATTTTGCAGGTGGCAACATTTTGCAACACAGCATGTTACAAAAAATTAAACTCATGGAACACCCTATCAATAATAAATTTTCAAGCTATCTCATTTTTCTGGTGAAGCCATCAAAATGGAGTGTCCTCTAACAATTAAAGATATCTCAAATTTATATTGAAGCAATGATGGCAATATCCATAGTAAAATATATTGATTAGTGGAAGAGCAAATGCCAGCAGGATTTTGCAGGCAAGACCATGTGGAAAAAAGACAGACTGTACAGAATATGGACACCCAGTACTGTAATACTTGTAAAACTCTCTCTTTGTAACAGGTTTGTCCAATTGATGTTCCATTTCTAGTTGTTGTCAACAATGAGTTTTTCATTCCTAATTAGAGCTCTGATCAGATCATTCACGACTTCCTGGAACCAGGTAGGGTTGGCATTTCCATTTGCCATAAAAATAAATAGAGCTTTCTTGTAGTAAAGGAGCAACAATGAAGATTTTGCTTCAGTAGGAGTATCATTACCAGCAACAATATCCAGATCCTGTCAACTGTACCATGCTTCTTTGCAAGGAATCTAGATATGATTTGGCGTTAGATCATGGCTGCTAAGCTCTTCTGGAGTAAAGAGCATATCACTGAATTGCAAATCACAATTCAGACAACCATCCTCTTGTCTATGCTAGTGAACAAAATCCATTAATCCAAGCAGCACTGAGTGGTACCAACACCATTGCTGATGGTTTTTCATGTCTTGTAGAAAGGTCACAACAGCCCCCCTCCCCATTGTTTCACCTTATGCCACAGCCTTGCTCCTCCTCCTGCTGCTGCTGCTACTGGGGCTTTCATGTAACTTGCTTGCTTGCAGTTGATCTGCTGTTAATGTGCTTATTTGGAGCTCCATTTTGTGAGCTACTAACAAATAGTGGTTGCACAGTATTGAATAAAACAGGAGTGCAGTTCCTCAATGCTGCTGCCTTTACAGGTATTGGTGCAGGACTCAATATTTTAAGTTTGAGTTGCAAAATCAGTTCCACTCAACACTAAATAGCTTTTTTGTGCAACTACATTAGCAACTCTGAGTATTGTTGTTATAACATTATTTATCCCAAGATACCATAGAGGAGGTGGGTAACAGGATACTACACCACTCCTATCTAGTAGTATTGGTACCATGGGAGGTATGTGTTGCTAAATGGTATGGCCCAACTCCTATTTTTGATAAAGTTGTTATCATCCTCCTCACAGTACAGTATTCATTGTCCAATTGACAATCAATTGCTGGTGTTTTCCTATCTATTGGTACCATGGGAGATATGTGGTGCTAAATGTACCTGACTCCTATTTTTTAAAAAATTATCATCCTCCTCACACTGTATTATTTAGCCAAATGACAATCAATTGCTGGTATTTTCATTGTATTCTTGGTGCTATCCCTTGAGGAATAATGGTGTTAGATTTGTCAAAATAGTACAGGCTTCTTGTCTACTTCTTGTGGTCTGGGACAAGAATAAGAGTAATTTTTGGAGCAAACAACGACCAAAATTTTGTCCACTTATAAGGCTCACACTGTGTTTTCTGACAGAGTGCTGGTGACTAGTAATTACTGGTATTTTCACTGAATTGGTGCTATTGCATGATGAGTACTGGTGTTAGACTTGTGAGAAGCATTCAAGCTTATCTACTGGTGATGGGGGGCAAGAATATTGCTAATCATTGGAGCAAAGGATATAGTTTTGGTGTAACTATCTCACAAGGCTTACACTGTGTTCTTTGATAAACTGACTACTAATAGTAATTGCTGATATTTTCTCTGTATTGGTGCTGTTGCTTGAGGAAATGCTTGTATTAGGTTTGAGGAAAGACAATCAAACACAAATAAGAAACACCCATAGACAACAGTTGTCAGTGATACTGATGTGGAACCTACTAGGTTCAAGTTCCTGCCGCAAGAAACCAGCCTATAATAACAGATCCAGAGTAATGTCCTGAATAGCCTTACAATACAGAAGGGTACTACATATAGTAGTAGTAGTGGATGTTTGAACTACTGACACTGTTCTGTGACAACTGGGTGTAAGTACAAGATACAATACAGGCTTACACAAACAGCAGCAGCAGGTTCTTTGGAGATGTCCACCAGAGCAAAAGGTATTGGTTGTGTCCCTCTGAAGAGCTGGAAAAGCATGGATAAAGATCCACAGCTACTGCTGGTGGTAGCAAGGGGCCTCTGGAGAGCCAAAAGAACTGAGTGGTTCCCACTTGCAGAATCAGATGCAAAGGACCAATCAATACACACTCAGTACTGATTAAGATCTAGAGCAACTGGGAAGGGCCCTCAGAGATGGGCAGTTTGCACTTGCAGAATCACATGTGATGGATCAATCACCACAAATTCAGTAGTAGTAGTACTGATGCAGATCCACCAGAGCAACTTTTGGGAAGGACCCTTTGGAGAGCCAAAAGAACTGAGCAGTTTGCACTTGCAGAATCACATGTGAAGGATCAATCATAACAAATTCAGTAGTAGTACTGCTGACAATGTAGATCCACCAGAGCAACTGCTGGGAAGGGCCCTCCAAAGAGCCAAGATCATTTTGCAAAACACAGTAGTACTGGTGTAGATCTAGAACAACTGCTGTTAGATCTAGGTAGTGGTTGGACTAGAAGTAGTAATAATAAGTTACAAACACAGCAGTATTGCTGGTTTAGATCCAGAGCAATTATTGGCAAGGGCCATTGGACTGATAGTAATAAGTTACACCATAAATTAGTACTCAAGTAAAGTAATTAAATTAAAAAAATCTTAATATTATATTTAACCTCGTGAACTAGAAGAGGCACTTGGATGGCCAGAACCATAGCATTCGTTAAAAAGAATGTTTCTAGCTGCTCCAAGGGGCGGCACTTCCCTCCAAGGAGTTTTGGTGGAAATGCAACCAGGGGTTGGTTTCACTGGAGTTTAGAAAAATTGGGTTAACTTGGTTTGGAGTACACTGGAAGTAAATAAAGTAATTAGTAAATACTATCATGATTCTTTTTTAAGTCTAGCTCAGTCTGATAAAGGTTGCATTCTTCAGCCTTCTTGTTGTAGTCATCAAGAGCTACTGCTAACTTTCTAGCATGGGAGGACCATCAAGCTGGCCAACTATTACAGTCACCATAATGTCAATGTGAGAGTAATCTCTATAATGTCCACAACAACCACAATGTGATACTAGTAGCATGCAGCTGTCCTAGAGCAAGCCATGGTCATCTCTCTGCTGCTCCCCTCTTGCAGCACCAGCAACAGGAGAAGAACCCCCTCCCCCCTTTGCAGCAGTTTGCAGTGCTCACTACTACTAGTAGCTACTGCTATAACATCCTCTCTAGTAGCAGTAAGCATTAGTAGATGTTGTCTACTACTAGTAGTAAACATTCAAGGAAATTCTAAAGTAGTCATCAATGAAATCACCTCTCCAGTGGTAAGACCTATAATCATAATATTTTGGACCAATAATCCAAACAATTTGAAACAATTTTTTACTTTAATTTTAATTTGAACTGTAAAAATGTAAAAATAACCCTCATAGTTTTGTGGGACGAGTTGGTGCTGGGATTGTTATTTGTGAGAGTGTTGTGAGCAATGGGCAGATGCAAGATGATGAAGACCCAAAAATGCTACTAGTTCTATTGAACTACTTGCCCTCTGAACTAAGGAACAGCCTTGCCCTCATTCTTGAAGTATTACAGCAATGAGGTACTAGTAGTACTACTATGGTGACAAGGAGATGAGACGACTCTAAGGTCGTACTAACAGAATACTACTAGTACTACTAGTATGAAGATTCACCCCCTTCCCTGCCCTTCAGCACAGGAATAAATTCGTTCCAACCAACAGTAATATCTCAAATCAGAACCACCACAAAACTGTGAAGCCATTCCAACATGATGTAGATCTAAGTCCTAGTAGTAGTAGTAGTCAAATCTCAATTTCGGCAACCTTAGATCGAACTCAAACAGTAAGTACGCACATAAATTACCTATGACGTAATACAGGTATGGTAGCACTGAGGCGTAAAGGCCCAAGTGTCCCGTTGTACCTCAGAAGCACACGGTATGGAAGGAGAGACAAGGCCACAACAAGAACTAAGGCTAAATACTATGTTTCCCTCAGTACGTACTTGGCGAAAACCAGGCAGAATTTCGCTTCCCAGTAGAATCCCAGTAGAATTATTTACGAACGTAACGTCTGGGCTCTCCCTCGACGGCATCAAACATGATACAGTCATAATATGAACGAAGTGCCACAGAGACGCAACAGAAGAACAAGAAAACAGAAGAAAATCATCGGTAGAAGTAACGTTTACCTCCTATTGGAAAATTAGGTTTCTGGAAAAAACACGTGAAAGGCAATAGTAAACATACCGAAAGAATAAATGCTGTTTGGCATGAGGTTGGTGAAAACGATTTCGAGAAAATCTTTGTTGGCCTTCGGCTACCCAAAATTGGAGACCTATCACCCGGAACTATCTGTCTATGATGTGGGTGCTGTCAAGGTTCGAATGTCACCCGAACTTCCCGCGTGCCAAATATTTTACCCTGTGGAGAAAGACTCTGAGAAGGATCATGTCGACGACGTCGTTCCATATTACCGGCCAGAAGCCGTGGAAGCTTTGGTGGACTACCTCAATGGTTTTGGAGATGGAATAATGCAAATGTTGAATGAAAAATCACATCCTCTTCAAAATACATACGCCATTGCTCCGTTAATGGTTGATAGCAACAATGGCGATTCTATGAAATTTCCCCTCGTCTTGTTCAGCCATGGTCTTAGTGGAAACATGGAAATGTATTCTCAAATCTGCGCTCAGCTTGCTTCAACTGGATGCGTTGTAGCAGCGCTAGAGCACGAAGATGGGAGCGCTTCCTACTCCACAAAACTTTTGAAGGACGGAACAGTTGAAGCAATTCCGTACAAACAGCCGCTCCCAAATGCCGAAGTCCCCTACTCACGTAAAAAAGTCCTAGATTTCCGAACCCCAATGCTCGAACAGCGGGTCAACGAGTTGCGGAGGATATATAACTATTTTCGGGATGAGAAAACTTCTGTGGACGAAACAATAACGACAAACTGCTATGACTCGAATAGTAGATTAGTTCGTAAAATTCTTGCCATCGCCGACCCGACCAAATTGCACCTGGTAGGGCATTCCTTTGGAGGAGCGACGCAATTACTAGCAGCACAAAAATGGATTATGGAAGGTCACGATGAAAAAGTGCAAACCGAGGCAACAACAGAGGCGCATCCCATGTCTATGAGGCTTTCCGACAGCGAGAATCCCGCCACCACTTCAACGATGACAATTGATACTTCTACGTCCTCGTCGTCACCCCCTATTCCCCAGTCTGTAATGGTATTTGATGCCTGGAATTTCTCTCTCTCGGACGAAGTACTCAACCGGGGAATCTCGATTCCTTCCAGTCCTACGGGCTCAACAACAGCAGCTCCCACTATCGTTTCTGTTCTTTCGGAACAATGGGAACGGACGAATCCTGAAAAAGAGCAAACATTGCAATTCTTGCGCAATTGTCCGCCAAGTACGACGTATTCCTACCTTGCAAGGGATTCTGTTCACCAGTCTATTTCTGATACGGAATGCTACCTACCCAGTATTGTGGCCCGGAAACTAGAGAACCTTGGCCCTTCGGAAGAGCGGCACCAAACAGTTCGTGCGGTGGTAGAGGAGTTCGTCAGGCGTACGAAGTCAAGTGGGAATGACTGCAGTAGCAAGAAGAGAGGTAGTGACGACAACACATTAATAGAATTGCCGCTAAGAAATATTCATATTGGATAGATGTAATCAACACCTAAAGAGCAACCTCAGATGTCGCTGATATTGAATGAATTGAAAACAAAAAAGGCTACGGCATCGCCAATATACCAACAATGACAAACGCACTTCATGTCGAATAAAATGTTTACTTTTTGAGACGAGTTCTTGGGCTCACTTGCTACGTATGAGAAAAGCTCCCATGGAAAAGCTCCCATTAATTAGAAAGAATTTTGCAGCTTGCTTGAAACGTCGGTATCCTCAACTAAACTAACGCAACAATTCTTATATCAATCTTGATCCATTCTGTCATACTGAAAAGCATTGTGTTTGTTGTACGGTACGTCTAGCATTGGGTAGTATCCAAGAACCGAGTGACCTAGACCTACATTTAGGCTTTTGCGTATATGGGATTCAAAGGTGGGCTGGGCCTAGATGGTGGCATACCCAGTGCGTCGTGTGTCAATTTTACAGAATTAGGAATCTTATTTTCAGTGGACAAATCATTAGTTCACTTTCCTTCTTCCTGCCTTCTTGCTAGAAGAATCATTTCACAGAATCTTTTTCTTCAGCAAAAACTTCAATGCAAAATTTGATCAAAGCTCTCACTACCCTCAAATTTGTGCAAGGTTTCCCCTTGAGAAAAGGGAGGCAGAATGATGCTGATGGTACTTGAAAAACTTAATGTGACCTGATGGGGTCTTCTTGCCATGGAGGAAGAGAAGGAGGATGAAGAGAAGAGACTTGAAGAGTGTCACTGCTGGAGGGACAGAAGAACACCACACGTTACCATCTATATACATGCTGAATCCTCCTTCTTGGTTGCTCAGGAAATAATCAGGGTCTCACTCAATTGCTGTGGTGTAGATAGGAGGGTCTTCAGAGACCTTCTTTCCCTATCTGGACTTGTATTTGATAGGTACACAGTTGATTAAGAAACCAGATCTGTGAGACTCTTTCTCCTTCTGGTTTACCTAAAGGAAGGAAAGGGAAGCAAATGCAACCTGCTGTCTTGGGTTAATACTAGTACTCCTCTATTGATTCAAAAAAAGGGTTGTTGGGGTGGGGGCTGTAGCTAGTATTTGAACTTACCTCCAATGTACAGTATAAGTGACTGAAATTCTCCAGGAAAATTCTCCTCTTTGTCCTGCAGGAATCTGCCATGGTCAGTTTGTATTCCAGAGAAGACATTGATATGCTGATTACTGCAGCAGCTGCTGTTGTTCTTGCTTTTTCTTTCAATTTTTAATTAGTGTTGCTGCTGTTAATTGTTTTGTTGTGTACTAGCAATTAGGGCATTGAAAAATATCAATTGAAAATAGCAATTGATTTGATTACTACCACTTCTCTCCTATTGATGCGGGCAAACTTGATGCTGACAGCTGTCAGTAGGATTTGTACAGCTGCTTTCCTAATTACCAATTTCATTTCTAATTTTGTTGAGTATTTAACTTTTTCCCGTCGCGTGTTGCCAAATGTTGCCACCTGGAAAAATAAGGATTTTTTTTGGGGTACTACTACTACACTACTACTCCACTTACTATCACACCCCTCTCATCACTATAAACAATATTATAAGAACATATTTTAACAAATATAAATATATTCATTTATAACACATCACTATACTTGATGGTTGAAGTTACTCCAATGCTCTTTACATACAGCAACATTGCAACTTCTGCAACCACCACCATTCCTTGACATTTCTTTTCTACTAATCCACCATGAGGATGCTGCTGGCAACTTCCTCAATCTCTTCACTGATGAGTTAGGATACCTAAGCTTTGCTTCTTCTACACAGATAACACAATAGTTCCTCTTTACTCCTTCATACTTGCCACTGCATCTTTCTTTATGTGGCTTTGACATTACCTTTCCATGAGCAATGGTGCTCGTCTTCTTCTTGCTGTTCACACAGAACAAGAAAGAACAAATCCCGCAATAGCAAGGGTGATATTTTCCATTCTTTGAAGTCTGAGGCATCCACTCTGGCTTAGAACCTTCATCATATGGAGCTTTCAAGTCCATTTCAATACCTCTATTCATCAATGCAATGCCACCAAGATGAGATTGAAACTTGTTTTGATTTGTATATCTTCTATTCCTTCTTCATAAACTCGTCACATGCTAGGCTACTAGTGATAATCTGATACCCATCTGTATTCTTCATATAGCTTCTTGGTCACAACTTTCATTGTAGTGTAGAAGTTGTCCGTGAACAGTCGACAACCATTTTGTTGCCCAAGATTGGATTGACGTACCAACCGCTGAATAATATCCCATGTAGACCCACTACTACTAATACCAGTGTAGATCTCAAATGCAATTAAGTTCCCAGTGTCAACATCATACACACAGTACACCTTAATACCATGTTTGATTGGCTTCTTGGGAAGATACTGGACAAATTGAATGTATCTTCCTTTGTAAACAATCATAGAATCATCGACAGATAGGTCAATATTTACATGCCACCCAAGACGAAGACAATCAGCAATTTTCTCCATCACAGTACGGATTTTGTAGAGTGTTATCAGTATCATTAGCTTTGCTTCTGTTGTCACCAAAATDAATATATCATTTAACAAAGCTGCACCTGTTCTTGCTCATTGTATTCCTGACCATGGGAACATACACATCACCATCCTCAAGACAAGTCCGAAGAATTGGGGAGATTCTTTTGAACCGCCCAAACCTCCATACTAGCAGATGCAAATACCAAGCCAGGCAAGGATGTAGTAACCAGAAGTGAAGTTTCATTGGTCTTTGACTGAATGTAGTACACACTTTTGTTGGTTGGGATTGGTGACATCACAGAGGTTGAGAATCTTTGTCTTCTTTACCCTTCCATTAGCTAGCATCAGCAGCTTCAACTTCTGTCACCACCCAATCTTCAAATGCATACCAGTTGGAATCATTTGCTACTATCATCTGAAGGATGTTTTCATCAAACAAGAACAAGAACAAATGCTCCAACCCCTCCACCTTATTAGTGCAGCCATCCAATGAATTGCTTACAGCACGGGCGTGACCTGGGGTGGTACTGAAGGAGGATAGTACCAAGGGACACCCAGCATACTTTTTGATGATCAGATATGGATCCATGGTCATCTTGGGTGGGGCTCCTAGTACTATAAGGGTRYWRGCCACCACCACTGTTGTCAGACAGGTCTGCATCATTCTTAGGAGTATGACCATAAGGTAGTATGAACAATTGTTGTCAACCATCACACAGAAAAAGAATCATCATCATCCATCTTATTAATATGGTTATTTTATGTTGGTACTAAATATGATGATTTGGTTTATAGTTTATATTCTGGTATGGAGTGTTTTATATTTTCTTGGTTGGATATTACAAGCAGAGAAATGAATGAGCAGAAAAGGTGTTTTATATAAAGTAATTGTTTTAAACTCTTTTTGGTATTTCAGTCTTATTTTGTGTAGGATTTGTACTGCAGTCTACACAAGTGAAAATCATGGAAACTAAAAAAAAATCCAAAAAATGCACGATTTGGGCGGAGACGGGAAAAAGTTAAGCATCCTGTCAAGGTGCAACAAATATTGCAGAAAAATAACATGTGTTTCTTAGCAACTGGTTACTCAACTTTTTTGGTAACGCGCAGTAATTTAGCGCGCGATTACTCGACAAAAACTGAGTAACTAGTCTTACCATACTATGCATTTAACCACGTGTCGCTTAAAGGCAGCATTGGTGCACATCACCATATTATGTTGTTACTGTATGTCATATCTATTACAGTACGTACGTACGTACGTACGTACCTGATACACTAATTTTTTATGCTTTGATTCACGAGTTCAAGATGCATCATCAATCCACAAGTTCGTGCGATAAGAAAATCATCCGATTAATGCTTTGTAGTACCGGTAGTATTGCAATCTTTGAAACATCGGTGTCCGTTGTTCCGTTCAGCGTTCTAACCTCACTTGCGTAATAGGAAGAAAGGAAAATTGATCCAATCGAGTAGATTTGGAGGGTTAGAAGGGAGAAAAATGGGAACAACACGACTTCTCTTGTCGTCGCCTTCGTGGCTTCCACTCCTTTTGTTACTTACAGCCTTGCTGGCCTTTGACGAAAGTTGCTTAGGGAGAGTCGGTCTGGTGGAAGCCTCCGGACAGCATAGGTATTGGCGTGCAAGTTCAATCAACAATATTAGAAACAATAGGAATGCGCACATACATGGATGGTTGAAGGGCTCAAAAACGCCAGCAGGAATAACTCGTGTTGACAATCCAGAGGCTCGACGAAGCGAATTGGTGAATAACATCTCAAGAGGAGGCGCAACTGTTGTTGGTGTCGCTGAACCACACAGCACAGTCGAGGATCCCGGTAGCAAGCCGATCGATACAATTTTAGAGAAATGGTTGGTGCAAGTTCAAAATTTACAAGAAAATGGACGACAGAGCAGCAGTAGTGACAGGATTTTTGCCGACGCATCGGTCATAAAGACTCACGGGCTCACCTCCGATGAGGCTTCTCGGCTGCTGGCAATATACGGCAAGAATGAAATCAAAGAAATCCCACCTCCCTCTTGGTTTGAGCTTATTGCAGAGCAATTTCAAGACCGACTAGTACGCATTTTGATGGGTGTGGCGGTCCTGTCGGCCCTGTTGGAATGTAGTAGCAGTGGAGCAATTACAGAATCATTTTTGCATCGCTTTGCGGAACCTTTAGTGATTTCCTCTCTCTTAGTAGTCAATGCTTCTGTTGGAGTCTGGCAGAGCAAATCTGCGGGGAATTCCATCGAGGCTCTGAAAGCAATGCAACCCAGCGTCTGTACTGTCCTTCGTCGTCGAGAAGCAGAGAATGACAACACGATCACGTCAGAAGAGATTGCTGAATATCCTTCTTCGGATCTAGTCCCAGGAGACCTTATTGTCTTAAAGACTGGAGATAAGGTCCCAGCTGATTGTCGAGTGGTACGGTACTACCAGGGACGGAGGTCACTATCAGTCGATGAGACATGTCTTACAGGAGAGTCCATCGCAGTCGAAAAGCTACTGGGGAAAGAAGGATTGGCTCCCCAGAAGGCACCGGTTCAGTCTCAAACAGGAATGGTATTTTCTGGCACAACTGTTGTTAGCGGTGCAGCCATTGCACTTGTAGTAGCTACGGGTGAATCCACAGAATTCGGTCGAATCCAGTCAGGCGTTTTGGAGGCAAAGCGGGATTCCCACGATCAAAAAACACCCCTAGCACTTCAGCTTGATGACTTCGGGAATCAATTGACTGGATTAATTGGATTTATTTGTGCCGGTGTGTGGCTTGCCTCGATTCCAAAAATGATGGTCAAGGACTCAACTATCTTCAACAGCCCTTTTGAAGGCATGGTCTATTATGCTAAGGTAGCAGTCGCGTTGGGTGTTGCAGCAATTCCTGAGGGACTCCCAGCAGTTATCACCCTATGCCTAAGTTTGGGGACCCGTCGAATGGCTCAGCGGAATGTTATTGTTCGAAACCTTCCGTCAGTCGAAACACTAGGTTGTGTGTCGGTCATATGTAGCGACAAGACGGGCACTCTGACGACCAACGAAATGACTGTCACATCCTTGGTGTTGCTCGAAAAGATCAAGACTGGTCCGATAGTGGAACATTTTGTTGAGGGAGTTTCCTATTCACCCTTTGGTAGAATCGAAGGATTGTCAGGAAAAAAAGAATTTACCGACAACCCTTTGATATCAGATGTTGCTGCTGTTGCAGCTCTTTGTAATGATGCAAGAATTGAGGGTAATGATCATAGTGACGACGAGTCTTCCAATCACCCTGATTTTGAACGAACTGGAGAGCCAACGGAAGCAGCGCTATGCGTATTAGCAGAGAAACTGGGTGCGCTACAAAATCCTGATGGAGAGAAACAGGAAACCGATATTGATCGGGCAGAAGGGAAACCAAATAGTGAAATGGCGAGCCAATTTGTTGACCAGTGGCGTGGAATGCATCCCCGCATGGCCACATTAGAATTCCATCGGATTCGAAAGAGTATGTCTGTGCTCGCAAAATTTAAGGATAAAGAAAATGGGAACAGCAAGGCTCGCAATCGATTACTAGTGAAAGGAGCGGCGAATATGGTATTGGACCGGTGCACACATGTGAAGTATTCTGATGGGAGCGTCGCCAAAATTTCTGGATCGTTGCGACGACAACTCGAGAGAAAGATTACTAACATGGCAACGCGTCCTCTGCGGTGCTTAGCACTTGCTGTGAAAGACGAATCAAAGCTGCAATCGTCCCTACGACATTTCGAACCACGCAATGACAATGATGTTCGGAAACACCCCTTGCTGAAAGACCCGTCCAAGTACGAAGATATTGAAAGTGGTCTCACACTTGTAGGGTTGGTGGGAATCAAGGATCCAGCACGGCCAGAGGTTGCCGATAGCATCCGGAAATGTACCGACGCCGGGATCCGCGTGATTATGATCACGGGTGACGCCCGTGATACTGCTGTCGCAATCGCAAAAGATGTAAACATATTTGACAAGGATTCTTCGACAGACGAGAAGCCTCTGAAGGCTTTTGAAGGCCAAGAATTCTTTTTGAAATCCAGAGAGGAACAAATCAAAATTCTCTCCGAGGACAATATCGTCTTTTGTCGTGCTCAGCCTTCCGACAAGCAAGCTCTCATCAAGATGCTACAGCATGATCTGGGAGAGATTCCAGCTATGACTGGTAAGTAAATTTGAGAGACCTACAACACAACACTTTTTGAATGCGATACATTCTACTCTAACGTTTACTTTGTACTTGAAATAGGTGATGGAGTCAATGATGCACCAGCATTACAACAAGCGGCTATCGGTGTTGCAATGGGAACGGGAACTGCTGTCTCGAAAGAGGCTGCAGATATGGTATTGGCAGACGACGACTTTTCAACCATTGTGAGCGCCGTCGAAGAAGGTAGAACGATATATGCAAATATGCAAGCATTCATTTGTTTTTTGATTTCTTGCAATATCGGTGAAATTTGTGCCATTTTCTTTGCAACGCTGTTGGGATTTCCCGAGCCTCTTACAGCAATGCATTTGCTGTGGGTAAACCTTGTAACCGACGGACCCCCCGCAACAGCACTGGGATTCAATCCCCCGTCTCCAGATTCGATGAAGGAAAAACCGAGGCCGTCTAATGAACCAATTATGACGAAGTGGCTTCTCATTCGGTATATGTTGACGGGACTCTACGTAGGTGTCGCAACGATCGGTGTTTTTGCACAGCATTATTTGAAGCAAGGAATAAGTTTGAAACAGCTTTCAAACTGGTCCAATTGCGGAACGGCCTGGACGCCGCCAGGCGGCAGTTCGTGGCTAACGGAGACGAGTGCGTGTTCGGATTTATTTCGTGATGCGGGTCGAACGCTGCCTCAGACTCTTTCCTTAACAACGCTGGTGGTCATGGAAATGCTGAAAGCACTGTCTGCGGTTTCTATGAATGACTCGCTGCTCAAGGTTGCCCCGTGGCGTAACAAGTGGTTGCTAATGGGAGTCGCAGGTCCCTTTCTTTTGCACTTGTCAGTATTGTACAGTTCTGCACTGGGAGTACCAGGATTCGGCAAAGCCTTTGGATTGGTAAGTCTCGGACCCTGTTGTATTGTCCGCGCGCTCGGAAAGAAACTCTGCCTTTTGAGATCTCTCACCAGAATGATTTCCTGCTCTCCAGGTTTCGTTAACGAAAGAACACTGGAGGACGGTTTTGCTGTGGTCGGCTCCGATCGTACTAGTCGATGAAATACTAAAACTCATCGGAAGAAGGCTGTTGAGAAGGGAACAGTCAGGGTCTAGCGACAAATGAAAGTAAATTCCGACGGTAGGCCCTGCATACGCAGCTTGCAATTTTACCGGAACGAACAGTATCATCACTGACATGCAATTTTTATCAGTCTTTCGTTCGGTTCCGGATTCTATACTTGACTATTCCTACACTAACTCCGCAAGCCGAGGTCGCAACGATTGTCAAACAACTCGTGTCTTAACAGAAAAAAAATTACATACTACTCTGGATATATTTAATTTTTGGACTTCACCGCCTTGAAATGTTCTGCTGGTGATTGATGGTTCCCAAAATCCTTCCTAGTGAGGGTGCGAAGCTGTTCGTCGCCTTGTCAATACACCGATGTTTTGGAACATAGTAGTAGTAGCAGCAGCAGCAGGAACAGTTTTGAGCATTACGGCTTAATGATGGTCAATTCTTCTCGCAATTTCAAGTTTTACGTGGTTACAGGAAATTCTATTAGTAGTAGTGATGCACATCTGGGACGCCTTGCCTGGCATCTCCATTAATAGGGGACCCAGGCGCTTCCACTAACAGGGGATCCATTGACTCGCCTTGCGCTTCTGTTGTCTCCACTCTGAAGAGATCCATCAGCTGGTCCGCTCTCCATACCCCGTTGCTTCCACTGATAAGAGGGGGGGGGGAGTTTGAAGACTTGTCTCGCATCAGGCGCCAACGCTTCTACTAAGAAACACATCGACAATTAATGACAATCAACCTGCTAAATGGTAATGGATTGTCTCTTTGTTGCTTGTTCTGCTGTTCATCTTGCTGCTTTTTTCATTCCCTCACTTTATTAAATGCTGCTCCTTTCTAAAGCAATCACACACCAACCAACAAGATGGCTACAGTAATGGATGCAATAGATCTCCTTGAACAAAGCAAGTTGCTGGCTCCTCCTGTGACCATTGTAACCCCTCCTCCCTCAAGACCCGACTTGACTAACAATCAAAGACAGGCTATTCTGCACAGACAGCTTTCATGTCAGAAAGAGAAAGGCAAACTTGCGAAGGGTGCTTATAAGAATGCTGCTGAATCATTCAAAGTTTCCCCTTGTGCAAAAATTTGGAAACAATACAAGGAAACTGAGCATGGTGATGATGCATGCCCAGCTGGTGATGTGTCAAGCAACAGGTCCAGGTGCTGTATGAAGCCAAGGGACCTTGTAGTTCTTCTTGAAACAATCAGAAGTATTCCATACAAGCAAAGAGGAGATCTAAGTGTCTTATCAGCAGCAATCAATATTCCAGTGACCAGCTTGCACTGTCTTGTTCAATGTGGAACAATCAAGAGATACAGCTGTGCATTGAAGCCTTTCCTAAAAGAAGCAAACAAAATGGAAAGGATTCAATTTGCTGTGTCTCATATTGATGATGATGGTGTTTTTGATCCAATATGTGATAAGGTACATGTTGATGAGAAATGGTTCTTCGTGAAGGAAGTAACAAGCAACATATATCTACTTGATGAAGAGCTTGAACCAGTTGGCAAGACACCTTCAAATCATCACATCAAGAAGGTAATGTTTCTATTTGCAACAGCAACGCTCAGATTTGATCATACTAGTAGGAATGCTTGGTTTGATGGAAAGCTTGGTCTTTGGCCTATTGTTGAATACAGACCAGCACAGAGATCTTCTATAAATTGCCCCAGAGGTACAATGGAACCCAGCCTCCTAGCTACTATTACATATGTCAATGAAGAAGTGTACTACAGGAATGACCTCATGATCAAGAAAGTTTTACCAGCAATTTACAAGAAGTTCCCCAGAGGCAACAGAGAGGTTCCAACAAGTTTCATCATCCAGGAAGACAATCCAAAGCCTCATAAATTTAACAACAAAGCAGCTGTAACAGCTGCAGCTTGTGATAACAACTGGAATATTCTTGTTGTGAAGCTACCACAACCACCTAACAGTCCCAACTTCAATGTTCTTGATTTGGGATTTTTCAATTCTACTATCCAGAGCATTCAGCACAAAAAGGGTCTTCTAAAATGGACACATTGATTGCCATTGAGATCCCTTTTGGGGATAAGCTGTAATTTTACCCTGAACTCGTAGTACTAAGGACAGAAAGAGAGGAGTATTGCAGAAAATTTGGATTGTAGACCGAAGATCGACCGTCCGTAGCAGGTCACAGCTTTCGTAGCTCAGCTGGTTAGAGCGTGGGTCTAATAAACCCAAGGTCGTGGGTTCGATCCCCACCGAGAGTAGTTTTTGGATTAGCCATTCCTCTCACGGAATAGCCTCATAGCATGGTAAGACATAATTTTTCTACCTCTCTAAATCATAGGCACAAAGAACTGTAATGAATAACTAATATCCAGTACCGCACATTACGGTACCGTGCGGTACGGTAGATAGGGGACTGTGAGTTTCACCATTCAGAACGGTGATCGGTGAGGAACTCGTGCGAAATTCCAGCAACAAAGATTTTGTCGACATTCGGGATCACTGCTGATGACTATAACCCACAGTAGCGTACCAAAGGGTGCCTAGTACAGCAAGAACAGTTGATTGGAATATTCAGCTGTAGAACATAGAACCAAAGGAGTGCATTGGCCCAGAAAGCGAGAGAGAGAGAGAGAGAATATCTTGAAACCATCCCGGGACGACAACGAGATGAATCCGAAAGGAAGAGCCGACAACGACGAACCACCCCAACCTCCTTCCTGCGGGGGGGAGACCCCGGAAATCCCGCCGGAAATCGGAGACCACTGCAACGTCTTGTTCCGGGGCGAGCTCCGGTTGCCAGCGGAAATTATCGAGCGCCGCCCCCTCTTGGCTTCGAGAAAGCGGTTGCTGGACCTCCGACAAAGACCAGCGCAGCCGGACGCGAAGCCGGAAGACCACGAGAACGAGAACGACACGAAACAGACCAACGCCAAAACAAAGAAAAGGAAGCACCAGGGCCCCGGATCCTCCGCCGAATCGCAGGGCTCTTGTTCGCAGGAAGAGCTATCTCTCAACTTTCGCACGGAGGGAATTGAATACTACATCCACTACCACAACCACGATCGGCGACTCGATGAATGGATCACCTCCGACCGGTTTGTGTGGAATACTCTGCAGCGTTGCAATACAAACGCAACCACAAATGCGAATGCATCGGCCGCCACGGACAGCGGATCCAAGCACGGAGCAACGCCAAAAACTTCMACCGGCTCGAAGGAGCCGACGAAAACGGAACAATCAGCTTCTACGGAGCCTTCGGCCGCGGCCACTCCGGAACCCTCCAAGGTGGGGAGACGGCTTTCGCGGAAGAGCGTTGGTTCCTCGGCGGGTCCCAGAAAAAAGAGCAGCCTCGACAACCAGAGCCAAGCACAAGTGGCGTCTGGTAGACAAATCGCGACCACCGCAACAAATTCCACCGCATCCACCACCACCGGTACCGCCACGGGGGGCAACTGGAGGCCAACGGCCGCGGATGGTCTCCACGAACTCGAAAAGGAACACCACGAAATCACCAAGGTCAAAAATATCGAAAAGATCTACATGGGGGGATTCGAGGTCGACTGCTGGTACTACAGCCCCTACCCGGCGAGCTACAGTCCGTCCGAGATGCTCTACGTCTGCGAGTTTTGCCTGAAATACATGCGCAAGCGCAAAACATTTTGCAAGCATAGGGCCACCTGTCCCCACCGGACGCCCCCCGGCACCGAAATCTACCGGGAGCTGGGGCTGAGCGTCTACGAAATCGACGGGAAGGATCACAAGGTGTACTGCCAGAACCTGTGCCTGCTGGCCAAGCTCTTTTTGGACCACAAGACGCTGTACTACGACGTCGATCCGTTCTGGTTTTATGTCGTCTGTCACGTAGATGACAGTGGGGCCCACATTGTCGGGTACTTTTCCAAGGAAAAAGTCAGCACGGAGGGGTACAACCTGGCTTGCATATTGACCTTTCCGCAGCACCAGCAGCACGGGTACGGCAAGTTCATCATTTCGTTGTCCTACGAGCTTTCCAAGCGCGAAAAAACGGTGGGATCGCCGGAAAAGCCCCTCTCGGACCTGGGAAAGGTCAGTTACAGGTCCTACTGGACGTATGTCTTGCTGAAGCTACTGGCGGAACGGTCTCCCCGCCTCGACGATGAACAGACCCAGAAACAAGAGAACAACCACGACCTAACCATCAAAGACATTTCGACCGAAACGGGAATGAAGCAGGAAGACATCATCTCGACACTCCAATATCTGGACATGATTCGTTCCTGGAAGGGCCAGCACGTGGTTTACGTCCAGCAGGATACCATCGAAGAATATGCGAAAAAGAAACAAGGGTACGTGTGGAATGCTTGTGTGTGCGTGTTTTCTGTAATTCGTTTCTGCAGCCTCGCCTAGCAGCTGGTTGACGGGCTAGGGTACAAGACATCCAAAAATATCGGTGCAGCGTGCAACATTGATAATGTTTGTGCGAAGCCTTGAGGTTTCGTCTCTCACGATGTTGTTTGTTTTCAATCGGCTCGTTGTTGTCACTTTTCGCCTAAAATACAGCAAGTCTTGGCGGTTGTGCAAACCGCAATACCTTGATTGGGATCCGTCCCATTATGCATCCGTGAAAAAGAAGGGGGAAAAGAAATAAATTGATGAAGGAAAAAAAAAAAAACCCACGGTGGCCTCAATTCCATGGACCAGTAAGAGGAGAGGACCACTGTCGAAAGGAGTGCAAACCATCCTTGTTGGCGTGGACCAGGAGTTGGGGCTTGCAACAACACCCGTGGCGTCTTCGCCGTAATTCGCTATGCTGGGTAGGGTATGTGAAAGCCAACAGCAAAAGTGGTATCGGTAATGGCATGATCAAAAAGGTGTTTCCTCTAGCTATCTCACAGATTGTCAAAGAAGTTGCTGAATCGGGGTGATATCATTCCGTCACACGCACTTCGCAGTGCATGTGCGCATGTTGGTATGTATGCATCTAATCCTGTCTCAATTTTGAGTGCAGCAATAGCGATTGATAAAACTTAGTAGATCTAGCATTAGAATACGGCTCAAAGTACTCCACAGCAGCACTCGGCATAGAGAATGCTTGTTGTCGTTGTATTAGGATCTGCCACTCCAATAAAAACTCTTTTCCAACTGATATTGCGATACGTGGTTCAAAATTTGAAATGCTGACACAGGCCAGATAAGGTTCATACCAAATTCCTATTTCCCAAACAGTGCTACCAAGAAGACATAATCCTGAGGTAGATGGCCCAGTGGTTTCAACATGACACCAGTTTTTTGGTACCCAGTTTACTATTTTTGTACACTATTCTTGTACTTAGTGAAATATGCACCGGTACTGTACTAGATGCACTAGTAGTTGGTTATTTGAGAAGAGAACAAGGAGGGCAGATGTGATGGTCATTGCAGAATACTGCTGTACAATTACATGAATGCAAGAATAGTAGAAGAGTAGAAGACACAATAACCCACCAATTACTAGCAAGGAAATACAAAACATACTGTGCATACTGTTCACAAATGAACAATTGGAATAAATGTTGACTTCATGCATAATGAACTGAATGTTAACTTAACATTCCAATGGATAGCACTGCTGTATACCCGTTGTGTATTGTACAGGCTCCGCTACTCAAAAAAACACAATCCAGTTGTACAGGAAATTGGACATATCCATGGTTAGACCATTATTGGGGAAGCTGGTTCATCAGCAGACAATTCTTCTAGCAGTTTGCACCAAGCCATTTTTTCTTGCATAACAACTCTGAGTGTTGTGTCAAATTTTGTTGAGCACTTGTGGTAAAAGGGTGTTCTCCAAGTAGAGACCAAGTTCGTCATCCCCACTGAACCCCTGTTTGTTGATCTTTTTGTTCATAAAAAATTTGATGTCCCAAAAGAACTTGGATTCAATGCACCCTTGAAAATTTCTGGTCAGCAATCGCTTGTTCAATTTTGATATTTTCTCACTGGGGACCACTGCAACTGCAACTGTACCTTGTGGGGTTCCTGCTGCTAAACTGTGACCTGTTTTTACCTTCTTTGACTCCCTTGTATTCTTTCCAATTCTTGTTCCATCAACAACCTTTTCTTTTCTTTGTTTTGTCTGATGAGGTTGGCAATCATATTTTTGTTCACATCACTGACCTTATTTCCATTGTCAACACACCACCTGTCAGTGCTTAGCCTATTACTACTACTAGTAGAGCTTCTATGGTTATATATTCAGTTGCATTGACCTGATTTTTTCCTGTGGTTATTGTTGGTGGTTGTTGTTTACAAGTTATCATGTTTGAAAAAGCTCTGTTTGTCCAAAACGCGTGGTTGTTTACAAAATATTGATGATATATTGTTGTTCTGCAAGTAGTGGTTGGTGGTTTTACCACCACCGGCATCACCAATCCACCCGTCATGCTCTCCCTATTGTCAAACATCAAGCCTGCACTGCCGCAACATATTTTTAATACATATTTTGCTGTAGTCAAACTATCAGTATAGTAGCAGTGGTACTGCAATGTCTGTACTACGAACATGGCAAACCATTGAGTTTTTTGTGGCACTACTAGTTGCACAGCAGCAAGAGGAGGGTGTTGGTGGTGTATTTACGTGGAACAAGTAAATTCTTTGAAATAGAACATTAGATCTACTAGTTGTTCTTAGGATATGGTAGTGTTGAATTTTTGCTGGATAATGGGGTACCGGGTTGGATAATTTCAACCTATTTTTTCCAACAATATTGAGATCTCAGTTGGGGTTGCAGGGAACCAGTTGGGGGTATGGGGTACTGGTTTGGGGTTGCTGCATACCAGTTTGGATCTGAGTTGTGGGAAGTACTAGTTTGGATTTTATTGAGGGTTATACTGGTTTGCTACTGCTGGTACTACAATCCTTGGAGGAGCTGAATTTTTCTTGTTTTATGACCCCTACTACTAAGCGTAACATAACAATTGAAATTACGTTAATTGAGCCATTGGGAACATTAATTTAACATTCCGAATGTTAGCAGCGTAGGCTGTGTAGAAATAAGTACCGTGTTTTTTGCTTCAATTTATGTCCTGAATGCTTTGCTTAACAGTCTGAATATTAGCAGGGGAGGGTTCCTCTTCTTGTTCTTCCTCTTTTTTAGATCCCTTCTTCCTTTTTAGGCACGTGCAACAAGACTCCTGTTTTGCTACCAATTGGCTACAGTGCACTGGACTTCACTAGTAGTAGTATCTTTAGTGTGCGGTAGTAGCCAGTAACTCTGAAGAATTCTTCTTACTAAAGCCCTCCTGGACTTACCGAGGAAACAAAAAGAAACTTCTTTTTAGTGTGGATTTGTGTAAACCCTGGTATATTAATTTTTGCAAATAGTACCTTGACCAGAATAAATTATTCATTTTTTACTTAAACATTCAGTCATTGAGTGATTCCCGTTATTATAGAATGATAGAATTCCGGAATCTATGAGTTTAGCACTTTTATAATAACGGGAATCCGAATTTCAACAGACAGACCACGAGAATTCCGGCTCGATGCCAGTCTTTTGTTGGAATGTACTAGAAATACCGTATCATAGATTTAGCACATTTAGAATGGGGTCGGTTGACCCATTCTAAAAATGCTAAATCTATTACAAAATGTGCTAGATTTTTGGTCCGTCCGTCTATCAAATTTAGCATTTCTATAATATCGGGAATCACTCATTGGGTGATTCCCGTAAACATAGAATCTATGCTGACATAAATCGCATCTATGACTTAACGGGAATAAAAAGCTGACTACATAGATTTGAGTGTCACAGACTGTGTCTTGCTAAATGTGCTTAATTTGGAATAGGGAATTTTGCTTGAAATTAACAGAAAATAACTGCCTTCTGGGGGGTTCCGAAACACAAAGTATTGAGAACACATGCTGTCAGCAAGCCGGGGGAGCCCGCCAAAACAAATCTAAAGTGTCACGACTGTGTCAGTGTCACAAAATCAAGCGCGCCAAAACAAATCTAAAGTGTCACGATTACAGTGTCCGGTAGGAACTGCAAAAGATGAATTGCTGCATTAAATGGGCATCGTTGCTTGCTGGCAAATTTCATTAAAAGAAAGGAACATCGACTACCCCATCAACGTGCTGGAACCCCGACAACGCGCTGCTGTTACCCCAACAATGTCACTAGAATTCATTATCCTTTGTGTAGCTCTCCACAATGAGCTGGATAAAGAGGAACTGTCTCAAGAGGAGAGGCACAGAAGGGATAGGAGAAACCCGCGTATTTCAATCAGGAGGTGGGGTGAGTCTCCTTTCCTTCACTTGTATGGCTCTGGCAATGAGCAGGCCCTCCTGAACTGTTGTGGTGTAGACCACAGGATTTTCAGGGGACTGCTGGCACTCTATGCACCAATATTCAACATGTACATGATTGATGAAGCAACAGGCCGGCTTAGAATGAGGAGCCTCCACAGGAATGGAACGCCAAAGGGTCGGCAGCGTGAAGCATCTGCCTTGTGTTGTCTTGGATTGACCCTGCACTGGTTCAGGACTCGTGGATCCGTAGCACGAGGCCTCTCCATGGCATTTGGTCTCACGTCAACAGTAATGTACAAATGGATCAAGTTCTCCAGGTGTGTTCTCCTCTACGTATTGCAAGACCATCCAGACGCAAGGATCCAAGCTCCTGCCAGAGAGGAGATCCATGCTTATATTGAGGCTATTGGGGAGAAATATCCTCTGCTTGGAGAGCAAAATGTGTGGGGTGCTGCAGATGGCCTCAAGCTCAAGCTGCAGAAAGCTTCTGACTGGACAGTACAGAACATGTTCTACAACGGATGGTGTTATGATACATGTGTCAACAGCCTCTTTGTCTTTGCCCCGGATGGCAAAATTAGGGCAACAACATTCAACTGTCCTGGGTCTTGGCATGATAGCACCATGTCAGAGTATGGAGTCTACAGGAAGATGGAGCAGATGTACGACTTGCATGGAGCAAAGGTAGTGGTTGATTCAGCATTCAAAATGCTTGGCAAACCATATCTTGTAAGGAGCTCCCAACAGGATCCAGACCTTGATGCAGTACCAGGAGACACGCGAGCTGCTGCAGCTGCTGTATCCCTTAATCGTGAGGCTACTTCATTGAGACAGCTTGCTGAATGGGGCATGAGGATGATCCAAGGACAGTTCCCCAGGCTGAAGGATAGGATCAGGTATGAGGACCAAGGTGAAAGGAAGATTCTGTTGAACACAGCAATCTTGCTGTATAATTATCAGGCCAGCACTGTAGGCATCAATCAGATCCTCAATGTGTTCATGCCAGATGAGGTTAACAAAAGGGGCTTCTTTAGCCATGCGACAATCGATGATGATGCAAACAACTTGTTTTGGTGAGAGTCGTCGTGGTGAGATATGATAGCCGCAACACCGATACGCAACACCGATACAGCCGCAACAACGATACATCGATACATCCCAGCAAGAACATACTACGCAGCACCGATACGCAAGAACACTGACAAGCAACAACAATACTAGATCGATACATTCCAGCAAGATCGGATGCAACACCGACAACGCAACACTGACAACGCAACACTGATAACGCAACACCGACAACGCAACAACGCATACGAACAACGATACAATTCCCATGGTCAACGTACCATTTGATCAGAACCACTAAACGAGTTTAAACTACTGTAATTCATACTGGAGGCTTGAGCAACCAACTGTATCACCATGGAGGAAGTGAACTGAGCTGCGAGCAGCAGTCAACGAGTGAGCACAAAGCTACTAGTACGCGTTACACCGTGTTAAGTTGGATTTTGTACACGATGCTCCGTGTTATTTGAACGTTGAACCGTTGAAGCGTTGAATCACAAAGATTCCCTTATAAGGAGGCGGGAATAGAATCAATAAGAAATATACATTTTGAATATAATTAATAACAGCAATGCATGTTGGATATCCCATAAGGAGGTGGGAATAGAATCAATAAGAAATATTCATGATGATATATAATCAAATTATCGCAAGATTTGGCGGGACTACGTGCGGTCCGTTGAGTTCTTAGGCATGGTGCGTTGACTTAAAAAAATTCAATATGTACGGAAGACCGTGTAGAATCAGTACTGAATAACACGAGCTAACGCGTAGGAATTAAACTAATCCGGTTGCTTTTCATCCCCTTTCTTTTGCCATAACACAGTAATCAACACAGTAATCAGTACACCAAATGGAAGATGGGAATTAAAGTAGTTAATAAGATGAATTAAATGTAGTAAATAATTATAAACACGACAATCGACAATGGGATTCATGCCCTAATCGGAAACGGAATCCGCGGAATCATTGCTGCTGCTGCTGCTGCGGCTTCGGCTTCGATGGCGCTGCTTCTTCCTGCCAACTTTTGGACTGAAATGCTGCATGGCAATGGTGACAAGGGATCCAAGCGCGCTTCCAATTGCCTGGTAGGCCTCCTGCCTTTCTTCCCTGGCTCTCTCAGCTGCTCTCTCACGCTGTGCAACACAGTCCTGTAACGCTGTTACAATGTCACGCTTTGCAGTGGCTGTGTTGTAAGAACGAACACGGGGAGCACGGGGAGCTCTTCCTCCGGGTGTAACAGCTCATGCTGTTGCGAGTGGAGGAACTGCCTCTTCCTGCTGAGTAAGTTGAGAATAGACTCCTGTTTCTTGCGAGGGTTGTTGGAGTACTATCTGAGGGGGGCGTGGTGCGTTGTCTTCGTTGCTCACGTTGGTGCCGTTGCTCACGTTGGTGCCATTGTTTCTTGTGTCACGACTAACATTGCCACTGTTGTTGCCGCTGTTGCTGTTTCCAGCTCGATGATTTCCCTCAGGATCACCATTCCTTCCATCAGGATGCACATATCCTTCTTCAATATCAAAGTGCTCCTCTCCATCTCCAATATCAGCCTTCTCTCCAATCAAGCGCTTGGCCCTCTTGGCAAGTCTCACTGCTAAAGGACAGTTAGGATCTCCAGTAGGGATGTTCTTTCTATGAAGGGATGCAAACTTCCTACGGATGGAGGCAACATCCCTACCGGTATCTGGATACTTTTCAACATGATTTGCTTCCACTTCATGCCACTGATCAGGTCCAATAGGGAGCCTTGCCAAGATGGCATACATCAAGTCGACAGTTTCCTGAGTGGTGTAGTTCACTGTACCATTCCTTGGACCAGTCCTCCTGCCTGCAACTGGCGGTTGTTGCTGCTGTTGGTTGTTTCTTGTTAAAACCATCTTCGGAATCGACGTCTTTTCTTTTTGTGTTGGAATCGATGCTGGAATCAACGCCGTGAACTACACGCGTTTCGCTACATTCACACCAGTTCCTCTCCCGGGGAAGGGGGGGTTCTCAGGGTTCTCAACTTTTAATTCCTGTTGACATGACTCCATCAGGCTTCTTCCTTGTCTTTGTGGTCCTTTTAGTGAGGATGCTAGCTATTCCGGCCAGTTACTTCAAATTTTGTATAGTGAACTGGTCGTGGTTCACCTGGCGTTTAGGATTGTTCTTTTGGTGCGCTTTGTGACACTTTAGATATGTTTTGGCGCACCATTTTTGGCTCCCCCTGCTCGTGACTAATGAATTTTTGAATCGAGGATTCCAAAAATTCTATGTGTTTTTTGCATACTTATGGTTGACGAGAACCTGCCTGAACCAAAAATCTATGTATCTGTGTCAAAAAGACATAAATCTATGTGTGCACGACTGAACTCTAATTCAATATTACATAGATCTGTGTTTACGGGAATCACCCATTATTGTGACAAGTCATTCTAGCAATAACTTAGTTTTTCAGTTTTTCGGCCTCCGCCGTCCTTCCAAAAAAAAAAACGGCGGCGGCGGCGGCAACCAATTGAAAAAATGTGGATAATACTAGGATCTACGTAGGCCTGCGTACACCATAAATTTAACATTCCGAACGTTAAATTCACAGTCCCAATGCCTCAATTACTGTAACTTACGTAATTTCAATTGTTATTTTACGCGTAGTAGTCGATACAGTAGCACTCCACAATTTGGGAAAAAACGACGGATATTCAATATGTTGCATAATCCTTCCTTACCGTTGAAAGGAAGATTGGTGCACAAACGGATGCGTGCCAGTATCGAATGGAACGCACCGCGATGATGAGAAAACCAGACCCCCCCGCTACCTTTCGTAGCTCCAGAGATGCCAAACGCGCCGAAATTTCAGGGGTGAATCGAGGGCAACTGACCGTCTTCCTGATGGTCGTTTTCGTTTGCATGCCGGCCGCGGTAACCTACAGGCAATTCTTCATGCTCAACATGAGCGGAGTGAAACGAAGCAACTACGACGTGGACAATKGTTTTGCTCCGCCTGTAATCAAAAGGAAGAGAAAGAAATCAAATTACGCCTTCAAAAAAAATAAAGAAGGGGTTAAAGTCGAAGAGAAAGGAATGAAATCCCGCCGAAAAGAAAACAGAAAGAGGGTTAGAGTCGAAGAGAAACTCATCAAACCCCCTAAAGAAACTGGCGTG
>CAACVS010000181.1:0-10793 GCA_900660405.1 Pseudo-nitzschia multistriata | reverse complement strand
CAGCCAAAAGACGCCGGAGGCGATGTTTCTGATAACTCACAGAAGGACAACGAAGCGAATATCGATGATTCTAAAATCACTAATGAAACCGACAGTGGTGGTTCAAATAACTTCCAGCAGAAGGATAGAGATCGACCGCCCCTTAATATTGTTATCTTCTTTCCTGACGACATGAACCACAGGTCGTTACAGGATGTCAGTGGAACTGGTTATGTGAAAACCCCTTTTTTGACAGAACTTGCAAGAGACGGAATTCGCTTTGCCAAAAATGCTGTCACCACAAGCATCTGTTGGATGTCCCGGGCGACCCTTTTTACGGGCCAGTATACTAGTTCACACGGATCGATGCAACTCAAATGCCCCCGCTTCACGCTGCCTCAGTATTGGAATGATACTTGGGTGGCTACACTGCAGCGCCTGGGTGGCTATTATGTTGGCCATGTCGGTAAATGGCAATACATGAAAAATGCAAAGCTCCCCCATTACTTTAATTTCAGTAATTTTTTCGAAGGCTCACACTGGTATAGCCACCAAAGACAGCCAATGTCTGCTTCGGATAAGTCGGTAATGCATGCCATTGAATTTCTCCAAGAGCGGCCGAAAGACACGCCATTTGCCTTAACGGTGGCATACTACCCGCCCAAGGCTGTCGGAGCTTCCAAGGAACCCGGCGGTCAGTGGTTTCCCAAAGAGTCTTCCAAAGCCCTTTACGCAAATACAACTTACGAACCACCATACGATGTAGAGAAAGCACACGCCGATTTACCAGACTTTCTAAAGAAAAAAATTATGCGCAATCGCTACCTCGAACGATGGGACACGACCGAAAAGTACAATACTGGGATGCGGAACTATCACGCCCTCGTCACAGAGGTTGACCTTGCAAGCTCGCAGATTGTTGAGGAATTGAAGCGCCAGGGCCTCTACGAGAATACCATGATTA
This sequence comes from Pseudo-nitzschia multistriata, assembly GCA_900660405.1. Classification (NCBI taxonomy): domain Eukaryota; phylum Bacillariophyta; class Bacillariophyceae; order Bacillariales; family Bacillariaceae; genus Pseudo-nitzschia; species Pseudo-nitzschia multistriata. The sequence goes on along the minus strand of CAACVS010000181.1, from coordinate 9,850 downwards.
TCTTTACGTCGGACAATGGCCTAATGATGGGATCCCACGGTCTCGGCGGTAAGTGGATTGCTTATGAGGAATCGATTCGCGTTCCACTCATCATTTACGATCCCCGCATGCCTTCAGAAAAACGTGGGAGTGTGGACAATTCAATGACCCTAAATATTGATCTGGCATCTACCATCTTAGGGGCAGCCAATATTGCCCCGCCGGAAGCAATGCAGGGGCGGGATATCGCTGATTTATATTTATCTTCAAACGACGGCACTTCCAAGTTGAAGGAAAAGCCCTGGCGAACCGAATATCTGTACGAATATCCAATTTGGTCGTTGAGTCAAAACTCCTTAATAGGAGAGCGCTACAAGTACATTCACTGGATGGGTTTCCAGTCTGAGCAGCTCTTCGACATCCAAGAGGATCCCTTTGAGCTAAATGATCTGATAAAGCAAGTTAGTAAAGACGAGGCCGAGGTCGACAGTAATCACATTGCCCAGATGGAAAAGCTGGCGGTGGGTCTTTTTGAGACATTGCATGGCGTCAAGGTTACTATATCTGAACTACATGATCTATTGAAGGAGAAAGGGATAGCTGTTGGTCAAAACAAAAGCGAGAGCGAGGAAGCGACCCTCAAAGAATTGATCGAGGCCTTGATATCTGAGTTGAAGATACGCTACGAGAACGTTCGTAACGAGGTTCAAGGGCCCGGCGGAAAGCCCGACTGGTGCGATCCTTCTCTTGAGTATCCGTAGTGTGATGAAACAGATCCGGGTAGAGCATACGCAAAAGTCCATTTAGCGATACTGGAAAATATGCTGTCGATAAGTTTGTGTTCTTATGCCAGTTATTTGTGCCTGTTATCGGCAAGCATTTCATATGTTGCTTGTTGATGTTTTGTGATCAGAAACAACCCAGCGCGCTAGAATTACGTTGCCTACCATTGATTTCTTTCCGTAAACGAGATGTGAAGGCTCATCCATATCCGAATGCGGATTTTGAAGGTGCCGGATTATTGAAAGAGAAATCTGGAATAAGAACAATATGTAAAACTTCAAAAGAGCAACGAATCTAGTGGGAAACGAAGACTGCGATTTGGATCGGGTATTAAACTCCAACTTTCAACCAGTAATCACAACAACGGGACGATTGCTAACCATCGCACTATCCGAGTAGAATAATAGTGCAAACTGCTTACTCTCTCTTGCTCATCACTAGCAGCACGGAGGAAATTAGCTATTTACACAATGCATAAATAACTTATACTACTAGTGTTTCGAACAAATTGAAGATCGATTCCACTGTGTCTACGGTTGCCCAGGAGTAGTGTCCTGTTGGAAGTCAGCGTGTGTTCCCTCGTACTTTGAGATCAAATACCTACCGGCCGTGGTGGGTTGATATTTGGGCGGATTCGATGCATCAGTGCACGTTTCCAGGCATTCTACCACGGTCTCATATACAGGATCAAAAAAGAAGGGAATCGAATAGCGGTCTTCGTCGCAGGGAGCTTTTGTCAAGACTCGATGGAGAGTGGACTTGTAAATGCCATTCGTCCATACTTCCAGCAGGTCTTCGCAATTTGAAAGTTACAGGAAAAAAATGAGGGATACAATGCATGTTTTTGAATCATTCCAATTGCGACGGGTCTTGTGTCTACTTTAGGTTTATGCTGCTAGTAACAGTAGAATAAACGGAGACACACAGATGTGTTGTCCTGCTTAGTTTTGCGTCGGTCTAGCTTCTTTCACTTACCTCCTAGGTTCACCACAAAGGAATGCGGCCGCGGAGGAACGTCGATCCATTCCTCCTGATAGTAGATTTGGAGGCCCGGATTCTTGTCCGTCAGGAGGAGGGTCGCCATCCCGTAGTCGGAATGAGCACCGCAGGCGTAAATTCCTTTATCAGGATCCGATGGACGCCCAGAATAGTGAAGGAGCCGCAGTGTGGCAACGCTTTGTGCATTTTTCCAAGGATGGACCGAAATGAATAACGAAAAGAACAAGCATCATTAGTGAGAATTAGGAATAGAACGTTTTCGTATCTTTGCCGTCGATCCTATCACTCTCGCGGAACAATTGCCAGCTAGCTCTATGACCTTCTGTGTTATTACGCAAGTCATCATGCGATTTAGCAATCCATACCATTCTTCAAAGTCGGCGTCAAAATGTGTTTCCTCCAAGCCCAGACTCAGAGCAAAGAGTCGGACGACGCGCATGGCAACGGCCGTCGCTCGGGAATGATAGTCCTCCATTATCGGTTGGAAGCTCGGCAGTAGGGACGACTCCGGCCATTGATTTGGCCCCCGCAACTTGGCCGGGTCGTAGCGAGGATCTCCCACGGGTACATCCCTGCCAATGTAGTATCCCTCTTTGGTGTCGCCCTCTGTTTGGTTCGCGAGATCGAGCGTCTCCTCTTGCATGGCGGTATAGCCCCGACTCATGGTATGATCGGAGAGCTTTGTCTTTTCTTCCAGAGGCAAATCAAAGAGGGCTTTACTGGCTGCAAATACGGAGTCGATATAATCCGGAGAGAGGCCGTGTCCCTCGAGATAAAAGAACCCCACGTTGCGGCCAATGGCCGCGAGTTTTTGGGCAGCATCAGGATCTCCCAAGTCAAGCGTAGGGATACTGATGTTGTTGCCGATGCTGCTGCTTTGGTCATCTTTGTCATTCATTGTGGCCTCGGTCTTCTTGTTCATTTTCGTCATTTTTGTTGTCAGTTTTGCCAATCTATTCTCAACAAAGCCGTGCGTGGAAAGGGGACATCGACCCGTTTAGGCACATCATCTTCATCGGCAGAACAAATTTTCGAAGTGGGAACAGGAATAGAACTTGCGTTTTCTCCCATACAGCGCTCTCCACCGGTATCTTCGCGTTTCGCCTGAGGTAGTCAAACAGGTAGCAAAAGGTACGGTACAGTACGTACGTACCATACGTACAGTAGCATACAACATACAATAACTTCAATTTCGACTTCACGGTTGGAAGAAGTGTGTTGTGTGTTCTGTGTGGGTTTCAAAAACATGACCATGTACTGTACAGTACTCGTAGTACGTACCTGTCATCAGGACGAAATACGTTACCATAGTACGAGCTCCGTTCTTCAAAATGACAAGAACGCGACCTCTTATGATTGTTCCGGTAGTAACGGCACCTCACGATCTGCCTTGCCTTTGGAAAATCGATCTCAAAACTTCGAAAAAAAATTTCACTTCACAAATCCGAGCACATCTCCCGAAATCAGTTCATCTCAGGTACGAGTACGAGTACGAGTATGCCAAATTCCGATCGTTTATTTCGCAAATCATGATGTTATTGTTCACATTCATCAAGCCATGAATAAAGCAACTACGGCCGTGTCATCCTTTTTATTGAAACCTTGTCGACGTGTTCTGTCGGTAACTGAACTTCATTCAATTTATCCAATTGCCACTGGTTCCTTCCAGAGTAAAAAACGCAACAACACCGCGGCCATTTCGTACCGATCCTTTTCAAACACAACAGTTAGTTACAAGATGTCTTCTTCAAACCCCTATGCCAAATACGCTTCCTTAGCCGAAAAGGCCTGCGAATTTCTTACGGCTTCCCCGGATCCTTTCTACGTCGTTCATAATTGCGTCGCCAAGCTCGAAGCCAATGGCTACACCAAGCTAAACGGGTCTCGCCCCTTCACCGGACAGTTAGTCCCAGGTGGCAAATACTATTACGTCGTCGACCTAACAACCCTAGTGGCCTTTTGTGTGGGTCCGAAACTGGACGTCGAAAAAGAACCCTTTGGCTTCCACATTGTCGCCGGACACACGGGTACGTCCAACAAACAAAATGGATTTTCCGAAATGGATAGTTTCCGATCATCTCTAACCGCCTGTTTTTTAATCCGACCCGTGTCGTTCAATCTCTACTGCATTCCGAATCGACCTACTAACTACTAGATTCTCCCAATCTACGAATCAAACCCAGATCCAAACGGTCGGCATCGGGATGTACCCAGCTGGCAGTCGAGACCTACGGGGGTGGTCTCTGGCACACCTGGTTCGACCGCGATTTGTCGGTCTGTGGCCGCGTCCTCCTCCAGGAACCACAGGCGGTTTCCGAAAGTGGCCGGAGCATTGTAAACACAAAACAACGATTGGTCAACCTCGAGGATCCCATTGCCCGAATTAGCACCCTCGCGATCCATCTGCAATCGGCCGAGGAGCGCAAAGGTTTTTCAGTCAACAAGGAGAACCATACGGCTCCGATCATTGCCACTAAGAACACCGGAGAGGAAAAAATAGGATCTCAATCAAACAAACAAGCCGGAAAAGTTCTGGAACAAGAGGCAAGCGATCAAATCAATGCATTGTCTAAGTGGCAGGAATCCCAGGAGCCTCTCTTGCTCAAGGCCATTGCCGATAAGCTCGAAACAACTGTGGAGTCGATTGTCGACTTCGACCTCAGTCTCTATGACACCCAGGGTGCAGCTTTGGGGGGCATCAGCAAAGAATTTCTGTATTCGGCCCGCTTAGACAATCTGGCAACGGTCTTTGCTGGCCTAGAAGGACTAGTATCCTTTACAAGCCCAAGCACCGACGAAGGAATCGAGGCTCTCAACAATTCATCTGATGTTTCGGTGGCCGTCTTTTTTGACCACGAGGAGGTTGGTTCGACCTCAGCTCAGGGTGCAGGCTCTCCTGTTATGCAGGGTGCTATCCAAAGGATTTCGGCTGCTCTCTACGGGGGTGCCTCCCCAAGTCCAGACGTACACCAGGCGTGCATCAACAAATCCTTCGTCTTGAGCATCGACCAGGCCCATGCGATCCACCCCAATTATTCTGCCAAACACGAATCCAATCACGCGCCGACACTCAATGGTGGTTTGGTCATTAAAACCAATTCCAATCAGCGGTGCGTGATGAAAGGAAATGATCGCGATAGTTTTGTAAGAAATATTGCAGTTTCATGACCGGTTTCTTACCAGCTTTTCTTGTAATTGTTTTTTTTAATGGTTATCCCGCGTACAGATACGCTACCAGTGGCATTAGCGGCTTTGTGGTGAGGGAGCTAGGACGTATTGCGGACATTCCAATCGATGAATTTGTCGTAAGAAACGACTGCGGATGTGGGAGCACTATTGGTCCCACCATCAGTGCCAGGACAGGAATTCGTGTAGTCGACGCAGGCATGCCACAACTCTCGATGCATTCCTGCCGAGAAGTGATGGGCATCGCTGATTTGTCTCATGGTATCGATTTGTTCCGGGTATTTTACCAGAAATTCCGCCAACTCGACGGGAGTATATGTCGCGAAGTAACCAAGTAGAAAGACCAAAATAACAATAGTAGACAGAATTCTGCTGTCATGGCTGATTGGATAGACCTCGTCTCAACAGGGAGCAAGAAACATGCCTTTGGATCAAATCACAATTCGAAACAACGAATAGAGTAAAAGAAATTGGTTTTTCTCAAGGAAATGCCTATACATTTTTCAAAAAATTGTTTAGCGTTACGACGCGTACTCGTTATTATAATAAAATCTTAATATTGTATTTTAACCTCGTGAACTAGAAGAGGCACTACATGGCCAGAACCATAGCTTTTGGTGGAAAGCATGCTTCTAGTCGCTCCGAGGGGCGGCACCTCCCTCCGCTTACTCGTTATTATAATAAAATGCATCTAAAGTTTCGTGGTGCCATGTTGTCATGGAACTACTGTTTCAGACTCATTGATGTATCACAGGCATCATCAATTGGATACTCTTCCAGGAATTTGTAATATTCATGACAATTTGCAATACAAAAAGGAAAAAATATTGCAGTACTCTTGAGTAGTACCATCATCATAATAACGTCATCACTGCAGCATCTGAGATTATTTCAATTTTCGATGCTCTTATATACATCACATCCATGTTTTCCAATTCTCAGTCCCTGGTGACTAGAAAGGAGTTTCGATTTTATTAGGGTCATTCCATGGCCAGTAGCTCATCTACATCAACCCATGGAGTTACTTCACCCAGGGAAGGGTTCCAGTGACACTGTTCTCGTTGTTGGAGATGATCGACCTCGGTTACAAAGTTCTCCCAGTCGCATAGCGGGTCGGGAAGCAAATCAGCCGTGGTCCCAAACAGGAGAGCACAAAAATCTCTGATCTCGTCGATTGAAAGAGCTCTTTGATCGAGAACATCGAGCAGACCATTACTTCCCTGGAGTCCCAACTCGCGCATCTGATGCAAAACCAAGGCATAGTTTAGCCAAGGATTGTGCCTGTAAACCTCGGCGGCCTCGCCCTCGTGGTCGTCGAGAACATCCAAAAAGGATCCCGAAGGATCGTCATGTCGCTCGTCTAGGGCGTTGTAAAAGTCCAAGACATTCCCAAAATCAGTGCACAATCTAATTACGACGTTTACTGGCAATCCTTTTAATGATTCAAGGACCGTCTCCATGTCCTCCGAGCACCCATCCGTACAAATGACCAATGTGACGCGCATACCGTCGGCCAGTAGTTGCGGGCGCATCTTGATTATATCTCGCTTAACGTCCAACACAGCCTCGTGAAGTGGAGTTTGGCCCTTTGGCTGATTCCGGTTCATAATCTTGTGGGCTCGCCACGAATCGCGCTTGCGGCCAACATTACGATTTTTCCCTCCACCACCAAAGATTCGGATTTTATTTTCATTGTTGTTGCTTTGTCTGTGAATGTGTTGATTCTCGTAGCCAACTCGGAAATTTCGAGGACCTCCATTCGAAGGCTTGTTCAGGAAGCGAAACTCTGTCGGAGCTCCTAGGACAGAGTTTAATGTGGCGTGATAATTGACGGTTTGCCGCAATTCGGTCCAGCGCGAGATATCGCCATCGGCGAAATCATTACTTACGACGCCGATCCTTGGTACAAGAATCTTATCATCTTCTTTGTTGACATCCTTGTATTCGTCTCTGCCATCTCTATCACGTGACTCTAAATTCTCGTGTCCATCCATCATCTTCATCGATCCGCTATTGTCTACGATCCAGATTCGTTTGCTAGATACCTCCTGGATGTTGTCCAGCAAAGCATGGCGCAAACCGCGAGGAAGTCCCTGGTCTTTCAGCCAACCATTTATTGGATTGTGACTGTGCTTGCTCTGATCATACCGACGCTGCTCTGGTTCTTTTGGGCTGCTTTCCGAATCAAGGATTACCGACGATACCAAACAATCACTGCTACCATCGTTACAAGTCTTTGGCGATATTTCTGATTCCTTGCTCAGGATAAGCGAAGACGAATAGAGCAAAGATGAGGAATGGTGTATTTGCTTCGTCGATTGTAGAAATGCTGATGATGCCGGAATCGCATCCATACAAAGTAGCGATACAAATGGTGGAACCAAGGCAATGGCCACACGCCTTCGTCTCTGAAAGGCCAAAGAGCTGTTTTTCATAGTGCGGGTTGGAATCTGTTTTGAGTTCTTTGGTCCTTGATTTATATGATACACTCAACTCGAATACTGTGCGTTCCTCTAGTTGAACTCCCTCTCACAGCTTCTTTCGGAAGAACCTTGCGATGGAATTTCACTTGCAGTTGCTTCCGATCCTCAAATACTTCAACGCAGAAGCGCTTTTCAAAATTGGATTCTTTTTCTTCTGCTTCTATCAGACTCGGAAGCACGAGATCTGATAGCACTTCACTGACTGAAATCTCAAATCCTCATTGGTTGATGCAGTGAATTTGAGTATCTTTCGTGTCACCCATTTCTGCGTCATCGCTTAATGCTTCAATCTACCATTGCATTGGCGCAGGTTTCAAAAGTGGTCTGAACGTCCTCTATTCATATGATTAATATATACTTTTATTGAATACGAACTTGAATTGATACGTGCTGTGTGCCAGGGCTAGGGGTCATAATTTTGATGTTGGGGTTTGTGCGTTGGTTCTGCGTGGGTGTTGGTGTTGGTGTTGGTGTTGGTGTTGGTGTTGTGAGCCTAAATCACGAGTAGATAGTGAATAAGCTCACTCTTTATTGTAAACACGTAGATACGGCACTAAAGAGCACACGTACATTTTGCAGGTTATGAGCAACAACAGACTTACCTCAGCTCATCATCAACCCCCGTGTTGGTGTTGGTGTTGGTCCTGGACCTACAGTATTATACCGTACAAACGGTACTACATATCAGGGGTTCTACCGTACATGCAACATACCAGGGGTCTAAATTATGACCCCTGCCCTGCAACATACATCATAGTTTTCCTAAGGTACTGGTACGTATATACTATACGTACGGTAATATAAACTCACTTTCGAGTTTCGACTGACAACCACTAACCACTACTCGTACCGTACCGTATCAACTACGTAGGGCTAGCGACTAGAACCTTAAAAAAAAAGCTCTTCCTGTGCGCCTCAGATTTTCAATTTTTTCACTCCTCGTACCGTACCTACGGTAACATAAAACTCCAGAATACGGCAGTAACCCACGGGAAGACCGATCAGCAACAAATCAAGGAACTGTTGGTGGCGCTCATACGGTACTACTCTTCGAACGTTCTGATGACAACCGATACGAAAAAAGAGTGATCGACACCAGAACAAAACAAGCACTACAGCGGCCGAACCGCATCGGTGGATACATCAAGCAACGGACATTTTGGAACAGTTCTTGAGCAACGAAGCAAAACGATAGACTCTTTGACTCAAACTTCTTCTCGAACAAACTTCGTAGACATCAAGTACAACCAAACATAGAATAATGATTGGTCCGTCGGCTTCGTCTTCTTCTTTGATACTGCGGTTAGCATCCGGCATAATTCGAGAACGTTTTCCCGTGGCAGCAACAGCTACTTCAATATTTTCCCTACCAAATTTTCACGGAATTCTCCGCAACTACTACGAACGTCAAAATGAATACCGTCAGCAGCTCTTTCCCTTACTGTCGCCTTGTGGTGCCACAGCGGTTATGCCGCTCCCAGAGACGCAAGAGCAAAATCATATTTGGTTCGCGGTTCCGAAAAGCAAAATTTCTAGATCCCGAAAACGAATGAAAAACACTCGCCAAAAACGTATCCCCCTGAAGAAGAATATTGTCTTTGATCCACGCACGGGAGAGGTCACCCTCAAGCATAAATTGCCGTATAATTGGAAAGACTATCTCCCCAAGGTAGATTAGATAATTGATGATTCATTTTGTGTCATTCATTAAAGATTGAGTTTCGAATGGGAGAAAAGGAGGAAAATATATTAATAAATGAATCAATCGATCGATCCACATATTCTGTTCTCGGCGATGAGATCCCTTCCATGATTCTTTCTACGCGATCCTTTCGCTCGAAATGCAAGGAAGAAAATATCGGGAATAGCATCCTCTCAACAGCAGCAAGCAGTTCTTGACTTTCTTAATACAGCTAGCTTGCATCCAATTTACATAGGGAGTCATAAATCAATTAACGAACAAAACATTGATAGGAATCATCATTAGAACTACTACTATACTACTAGTAACAGCACGAAGAAGAGGATCTGGAAGTCTCACTATATAAGCAACATCTGTATCTGCTCTGCAGTAGTAGCTTCCTGCATACAAATTACTACTAGCAAATATTTCAATAAATACTTCAACAAGCTTTTCTAAATCTTGAGACAGGTTTACTAAGTTGGTGTGAAGGTAAATGAGGTGTTTTGTTGTTGTTCTCTCCCCCGTACTAGAGCCCTGTAAGACTTGTAACCAACCCAAACCTGTCTCCCCCTCATTGGGTGATTCCCGCATACATATTTTCCTATCGTATAGGCTTGGCCAGCAAATCCCCGATAATATCGGGGATTTTTGGCCATCTTTTTCCCGTGTAAAATATGTCGAGCGCGCCGACTGACATCCTGAAATCTTGTCGGAACACACCATTTTTTCTTTAGAA
>CAACVS010000180.1:34100-64924 GCA_900660405.1 Pseudo-nitzschia multistriata | reverse complement strand
TTACATGAAAATCAATAATGAGGGCAAGAAAATTATATAACCAACAACAAAAGTTTCAATAGAAAGATCAGATTATTGAACCGAAATTGGGAAATATCAAAACTAGGATGAAACAGCCCTAGCTACCTAGGGTAGGGAATGTAGGGCATGCGACATTGTTGCGCGCATAGTGGGGGGAGAAATTTGCTGAAACGCGCGACAAAATAGGGARGAAAATTTTGTTCGTGTGTTGCGAGAAAATATTACCGGGATGAAAGTGCTTTGTGTGACGTCAAAGAAAATAGTTTATTCAGAATTCTCACAAAAAACTCGTAGAGGTGCAATAGCTTAAAATTATAATAGTAGTATTTTTGATGAAATTATGACTTCTCAAAAGTTGAATAGTTTAAATAGCATTGGGCGATTCCTGTTAATCTAGATGGTCTACTTTTTGACATACAGACAGACCAAAAATAGACCATCTAGTCCAAAATTTTTAGACTTTCTGTCAACACTGGACTCACGCTTGACAGAAAGTCTAAATCTGGACTGGAATCCAAGAATGAAAATCCTTTGAATGACTCATTATTGCCCCAAAAAATCTGTTGAATAACTCATTACTAGTATTAGTACTACTACCTAAGAAATAAAAGGGCAGCAGCAGGGGTGCTTTTCCACCAGTCTTACTAGTACTACTAGTTGTTTCTTTTGAGATTTCAAATTCCTACAAGACTAGAAGATCCCCTAAAACATCCATTGGGGCCTTGCTTTTAATGATTCCCATTAAACTAAAAAGTCTAAAGTAGACTGTTTAGACTAGATTAACAGGACTGACCCATTATCATGCAGTAAAAATAAAATTGAAAAAAATGTTAATTGGAAATTTTTCTTGTTGGTATGGTAGTATCGTACCACGGATGGAATACAGTAGGATTGTTTTGGTCCCGCCCGATGCTGAAAAACGTGCGCGTTGCACAACCATCTAAAATTATGTCCCCTGTTTCTGGTATCCTCATTGGCGAACCTTCTTTCATAAGTTACATCGCATCGGAGGAGGCTTGAACAGCTGTTACGATACCCACGTGGATAATCCCAACCGAAGCGAGTACGTAAATACAAAGAACAGGGTCGTACGATTGGGAGTCCGAGGGTCTGACACTCCGACATTTTCATTATTTCCGGTAGATTTGAATCTCGACCTTGATTGTACTTTCATGCAGTCGTTAGTCTGGACCAGTCTTCTGTGAATGGAGTATTGTTGGCTGTTGGCGACACTTGTGATCAGCAAACCACAAACTTCTCTCACGAATTTATGCCATCACCCTAAAAACTCATTTCCTTCACAAAGACGCAAGAAACAAGATATCACTATGAGCGGAGGCGGCGGCGACGGACCCAAATCATGCGGTCTAACTGAACTGCTAGTTTTCATTTCGGCTCTCGTCTTCGGGACGATGTGTTCAATCATGTCAAAAAACATGATGGGTCTTCACGGCAAAGGAATCGACGGTGACATCGAAGTTTTTGAGAAACCAATTTTTCAAACATTCGGTATGTTCTTGGGAATGACGTTTGCCCTTCTCATGCATTTCGTCGTTATGGCCTTGAAAATCCCATTTCCCGGATACGTTCACGATGGCGCTTCGCAAGAATCTCCTGACGACGAAGAACGAGGTGAAAAAAGTGGGCTCCTCCAGAAATCCAAAGGTGAAAATGCTGCCACAACAACTCCTACTTGGATGTACTTCTTTTTGGCCATTCCAGCCATCTTCGACCTGGCTGCGACCGCCCTATGTATGATGGGATTGAGGTATATTTCTGTTAGTATCTATCAATTACTTCGGGGATCAGGTAAGTCAATCAACGATGTCTTTAAAATATGCATATTGCGTGATTCTTAGACTGGAAGATATCATGCTTATCCACGATTTTGATTCGGTTGTCGATTCCATGCTTGCGATGTCGCATGTCTACTTTCGTTTGCTCGTTCAAACAATCAGGTATCATTTTTGTGGCCGTAATGAAGCAAACCTGTCTCCACGATAGATTGCATTCGTTTCAATGGATCGGGATTGGTTGGAATGTCGTCAGTGTCTTGATGGTCGGATCTACGGCAATTTTGGCAGAGGGTGGAGGTGACGTCGATTCGTCGGAATCTGCTGCATCAGATAGCGATGGATCAGCACTTGTTGGAATCATTTTGGTATTGTTCGGTGCGTTCGTGCAAGCGCTTCAATATGTTTTCGAAGAAAAGGTATTGACCATGGATATTCCGGCACCTCCCCTGCTTCTAATCGGTATGGAAGGACTTTGGGGTACTATCTTTTGTGTGACCGTTGCGTATCCGCTTGTCTACTATCTACCGGGAGACGACCACGGATCGTATGAAGACCCGTTCAACACATGGTACATGCTCAACAACTCGCCGACCATTCAGATTGCCTTCTGGGTTTACTTTTTCTCGATTTTCTTTTACAACTTCTTTGCCGTCATGGTCACCTTCTTGCTCAATTCTGTCTGGCATGCCATTCTGGACAACTTCCGACCAATCACCGTGTGGGTGACGGACTTGGTGATTTTCTACTGTCTCACACCAACTCTGGGAGAAGAGTGGACTATCTTCAGCTGGGTCCAGGTGGGTGGCATGATCGTATTGTTGTACGGAACCGCTATCTACAACGCGCCCAATGCGGGATCGATTTCCTTGAAGGGAGAATGGTATTCATTCGGTTTCAACTTTAGCGAGGAATACAAGGCCGTGGAAGAAGAAATGATGCTCGACAAGCAATTCGAAAGCCGCAAGCTCAGCAGCCGCAAATTGTCGTCCTTCCGTGGAGATCTTGCCGCGAGTCTGCGTTGAGACTAGACTGGAGCGCTTATATTCCATTAATTCCAAGTGGAACAGCAACATTTATATTTCCATCTTACAATGGATAGTTCTCAATCTCGGATCAAAACAACTTGTTTTGGTTTTATTTACGCAAAATTTTGCGCCCATTTTCAAGTAAAACATTATAGAGCTTCTTTGCGCATTGAATCAGTCGATTTCTTTTTCGAACGTAATTTATTCTTTTTTCCATGGACCGCATATGGAAGATTGAACTCCCGGCGGTGGTTGAACGGAAGTCGACTACAAGCTTTCCTTTTAGCCCACTGTATGCTTTCCGGGACGAAAGCATCGATCGTCCTCTTTTCATCTAAAATCAATTCTTGTTCACGTAGGCCATGTACCATAATACATCCCGATTCGAATATGTTACGAGTACGTGCGAGAACGTACTGTATTTGAGGTTTTCTTCGTGTTCTGAATACCGTACATTACAATATTGAAAATGAATGCGTTCGTACGTAAGGTACGAACCGTATGGTACAATACCTTTCCAATGGATGGTTAGTCGTAAAAATTCTTCCACGAGGAACCAAATCCCAATCCTTCCGGATTGCTGTCGAAACTTTCTACAGAGAAAGTCTTGCGATATCGGGTTATGAGCCTGGAACAACATGCGTGAGTTAGCACACAGCCCAGCCAGACCAAGCAAGCGAGTGAAGTGGTAAACGAACAAAACGAGCCCACATCGTTAGAGATGAAGATTACGCTCTTCTCTCGTGCCTGTGCTTTTTCGATGATGTAAAGTTTTGAATTCGTTTTTGAATGGCAATGTCGTACTGCTCCGTACGGTACGTTTCTGTAGTCCCGAGAGAACTGTAGAAAGGGTGGTACAGTAGTTCAAGGAAGCAACAGAAAGTAATCATCTTCGTGAGTACGAATATTGTACCTTCCTTAGTACGTAGGAGGGAGCACCATTTTGAAATCTGTACCCTGTAGAAATCTGTTATCCCTGTTTAGGATATAGTTGTTGTAGTTAGTCGGTTGGACTGCTAAAGATAAAACCAACACAACAATTTTAAAAGCTACTGCCACAGGACAGCTTATATCGCAACCATGAGGATCTCGGCGGCTGGTATCTCCTTTGTCGCAGCACTATGCTTCACGACGGCATCCGTTTCTGCGTTTACCACACCGTCCCAGCGAGCGATCAGCATCCAGCAGCAGCCTTCAGTGCAAGGATCGCAAGCAACGATATTGAACGAAAAAGATGATAAGAAGGGGAACTTTTTCAGCAATATGTTCAACGGAAGCGGCGAAAGCAACGATGGAACGACGGCTCTTCGGGGCAAGCTGCCACCGCACCCGAGTGTACGGCCCCACATTTCTCCCCTGAATTTATTGGGACCGGACCCGCAGGAAAAACCTTCTTCGGATCCTCTCCCCGTACATCCCGATGTTCGCAGTGGAACGCTTCCAAATGGACTCCCCTATGTTATCTTGCCCAACAAAAGTCCACCAGGACGCTTCGAGGCTCACTTGCAGGTTTTCTCCGGTTCGGGTACGTTGTCATGCCGGAACGGCCTGTGATTAAGAGAAACGCTATCGGTATTACTCTGTATCTCGATGGCCTTCAAGAACAAAAGCTGAAAGCTATTGTTTTCATGTTTTCAGAGGCTGATAAATTTTTGAACTGAACTTCTTGCCAAAACTCATCTTATCCTTTGCCATCCCAAAATAATTTTCTTTTCAATAGCTGACGAGCTTGAACCGCAACAAGGAATCGCCCATCTCACGGAGCACGTAGCCTACATGGGGTCTAGAAAACGTGAATTGCTCTTTGGAACGGGGTCGCAAACCAATGGTACGTGTTGGATCAAATTGATCCCTCTCTGATTTCCTGTTTCATTTAGTAGGTTTGTGTTGCTGTATAACTGCAAAAAAATTGTTATTCATGTGCTCTCATCGGACCGGATTCTAACAAATAACGCCCGCATTTCATTCCTATTTTTCTTGTGTTCTCGTTCGCGCCATGGCAATGTAATATGACACAACAACCCACAACGCTGGGATGAATCAAATCAATTTTTATTTCGAATATCGACCGTTTGCACGATTTGCAACAGCCTATACTGATTTTCATCATACCGTATTTTATGCAGTCTGCCCCGTCAAAACACCTCGTGGCGACATGCCTATGCTTCCCATGGCGTTGGATGCTCTAGTGGATGTTATGGAGGCACGAACCGAGGGATCGCGATTGGAAAAGGAACGAGCCGCTGTTTTGTCGGAAATGACCATGGTCAACACCATAGAATACCGAGTGGAATGCCAGATTTTGTCAACGCTCCATCGCGAAAATCGCCTTGCCAAGCGGTTCCCAATTGGTAAAGAATCCCTGATTCGTTCTTGGAATACCGACGATGTTAAGTCTTGGCATCGACAGCACTATCGACCCGACAACGTTCTCTTGTATTTGGTAGGAGACATCAACCCCGACGAGGCCGAAAAGGTTATTGCCCAAAAATTTGGACGACTTTCCGCAGAAAAGCAAGGATCAGAGATTCGATTGGAAGAAATCAAGGAAATGGCAAGCGATCTATCCGAGGCCGTGGTTGAAGGATCCGTTAAGGCAGCACAGAGTTGGCATTACCCACCGGTGCGACACGATTGGTGCGCACCAATTGACCAGGAGGTCCCTCCCGAATTGATTATCCCAGCCAATAGTTTGGAATATGATTTGCAGCTCCAGGAGTCGTATCCATTGGATGAGAAAACGAATTTCTTGGAATCAGAGGAGGTGGCTCCGGGAAAACAAATCCGTCCCCACATTTTCCGGTGAGTCTGTTATGCAGATATATTAATGTCATGACAAGAGTATTTGATGGACGAGCTTCTCACATTTATTTTTTGGCGTTCGAAAATTCATCAGTCATGAACTTTTGCAGTCATTTTCCCTCCATTTCTTCAGCAAGAGACCGGTCGAACCGATCGTCGACATTGATTCTTTTCGCAAGAGTCTTGCACGAAGGGTGGCGCTCGCAGCACTTCAAATTCGTCTGAACGTTGGAGGAAGAAGCGATGACCCTGCCTTCACATTCGTTGAATTCAACCAGCTCGATTCTGCTCGCGAAGGTTGCGCTGTGTGCAGTCTTGACATGACTGCCGAACCACACAAATGGAAGGAAGCCATTCACAAATCCCTGTCGGAGATCCGCAAACTTGGCGTTCATGGTGTAACAATGGGGGAAATGGAAAGGTATGCATCGTCCCTAATGACAGATGGTGAACAATTGGCAGCGCAAGGGGATCGCATCAGCCATGGAGACCAACTTTCTTATCTAATGGAAACCGTCGCCAACGGGCATACATTCATGTCTCCTGAGCAATCATACCACATGACTGCGAAGGCGTTGTCATCTCTTACGATTGAAGATGTCAACGCTGCGGCTGCAGAACTTTGCTCGCATGTAACTGCTCTGAAGGACGGGGAACTACCACTCTCTGGTCCCGTCATCGCTGTTGCTTGTACACCCAAGGGCGTTAGCGAGGACGATCCGGCATACTGTGACGAGCATAGTTTGGTCCAAGCAATTTACGATGCTTGCCAAATTGATGTTGAACCTGAGGAAGACGTTGTTGTTCCTTTCACTCTGCTGCCCGAAGATAAATTGGCTCAAGCGATGGAGGAAAATCCACCTGTTTGGTTGGGAGGACAATTCAGTGATGGAACTCCCAACACTGCCCCAGATACCATCACACGTCCGTTTACGCTTCGACGACTCGGCAATGGAATCCGTGTTGGTGTTTCTTACAATTCGCACGAATCTCAAAGAGGTCATCTTCGCCTAGTAGCTCCTGGTGGTAGAGATGCGGAGAAGCGATTAGGCTTCAAAAAGGGATCAATGTCGATCGGTGCTCGAACCATGCAAGAGGGAGGTGCCTTTGGACCTTGGACTCGAGAGCAAGTTGAACTATTTTGTGTTGACCACTTACTCATGGTCGAGATCAACTGTAGTGAGGAATCTATTACTGTCGATTTCGTGTTCCCCACAAACAATGTTGGAAATGTTGGATTCGGAGATGACGTACAGCTCGGTATTACGGGGACCGAATCCGTTTTGCAAATTGTTCGAGAAATCATTGTCGGCTTCAAGTGGGAAGATGATGCTTTGGGACGGGCCAAATCAAGTTTCCGCACGACGCACGAAAGTCTCTTGAAGAATCTCGAGAATTTCAGCACAGAAAGAATCATGGAAGCCATGACAGACAATGATGATCGGTACGTACAGACAAAATAGTTTGTGTTTCTGCTCTTCTTGTTTTTGCATTACCTTATTGTCACGCATCTCGTCTGACACACGCACACGCACACATTCATATATTGCCACTTGTTTTGGATCTGTGCCATAGTTTCCTTTCTATCGATGTGGATGCAGTAAATGACATTTCCTTGGCGGATGCCAAAAATGCGGTCATGTCTCAGATGTCACCCTCCAATCTTGAAATTTCTGCTTCCGGTGACTTTGACGTCACTGAAGTATTGGAAATGATCTACAAGTATATTGGAACTATCCCTGCAGATGCCAACAGCGAGTTTTTGAAGGAAGATGTAGGACTCGAACAGGGAGCAGCTGTGGGAAGCGTCCCTGCCCTCCCCAAACCGGGCAAGTTCTTGGAACTAGAACTTGCTGATTCTGATCCCCGTGCAGTCGCATATGTTGCCGGTTCTGCACCAAATGCATGGGGTTATTTGTCCGATGGCACTTCTATGGCAGATTACATTATGTCTCAAGACAAGCGAGCAACAGATTACGACCGACAGCGACGTAAACACCCGCTATTCGGACACGTGGCATTGTTACTCCTCTCTGAAATTGCTAACCGCCGTCTATTTAGCTACGTCCGCGAACGTAAGCAACTTACGTATGATGCCAACTTCTCATTCACTGGTTTTGAACGGCTACTAGGAGGATTCTTCCTTGTCACTGTAACGGCTTCCAAGGAGAATGCTGCGAAGGCCCTTCAGGCGTGCAAGGAGACCCTCTTCAACCTGAAAAAGGGCCAGAGAATCACGCCTGACAATGTTGAGTCGGCGAAGCGTGTTGTGCTCAATCGTCACGACTTTGAGCTGCGGACAACCGCTTACTGGGCGCAGCTCATGTCCGGCATCCAGGAAGAATCGGTTCCTCTCAAGGGTCCCCTTTCCTTCACTGACTTCGCGAAGGTCGTCGAAGCAATCACGCCGACTGATCTGCAACTCGCCCTCGAGACCATGGGAATCGAAGACGACGAATTGTTCACCGCAATCGGAAGGACTGTTCAGACGAACGTTCCCACTGACGACGAAGACGAAACGCCTCTTGTGCGACAAGCACCTGCTATTGGCATGAGAAGAGGAGGAGCTCTTAGAGATTAGAGTTGTCGATTTTCCTCTTGTAGCTCAGAAAACTATAATTATTGTAGATAATACTGCGTATCACGATTTAGGTCAATTGAGTTTCGACTTATGAATTAGTGAAGATGATCGGGTACTTAAATTATTTCATTGAGTAGAGTTGGTGATCTCAACAAATATTCCAACCGCATTAATCCGAAATTCTCATTTTCGGCGTACCTCAACGCATATTTCTGTGCAAGATATTACTCGTTAATAGTAATTACAGTAAGAAATTCGGCTTTTTGTCTCGAATGTCGAGAATGACATTGCAGTCTATACCAACCGTACAGTTCATTACCGACTGCTTACACAAACACGAAGCCCAAACTTATCAATCCAGCCGATCCAATAAGTGCTATTGATGATTTTTGAACATCTTCGTTGTTAAGGTATTTATCGGGGAAGTAATCCCAGACAAAATGGMGGACGGCTCCCAGGTAATGGTAGACAAGAGGGAAAGCCACGGCAAACTTAGCGGGTGAAGCTACCAGGAATCCCGACGAGCCGATCGATTCCATCAGAGACAAGGATGCGCCGGGACCGCCCATCAAATCAATCGCACCAACCCCAAAGGCCCCAAAGGAAAGCATAATACCGGTGACACGGGTGGTAATAGACGCAAAGGCTGGAACGGGCAACGCGTAGATCGTCACGTGCGGTGACACGGGACGACCCGTTTTCTGCATCCGTTCCGTGTAATTCTAGAATGCAAAGGAATGTTCAGTTCAACATGAAATTCAAGAGAGAATGACATGAGTTTTTTAGATTGAAAATTCATTAAACTTCTTCAACACGACAGATCGATTGGCTCAACTCAGCGATCCATATTTTGTCCATCATTCCCATTGTCCTCACGCAAATTAAAGTTGAGAACTGCTTCGATTGACCTAAAGTTACAGCGACTTGTGCATCGGGTCTTCGTCATCTCCGCCACAACTTCTTTCATTCAACCAGCTCTGTAGAATGATAATCGTCCCAAATCAACTGATAGACGCACCTGCTTCTTGTATTCCTCTCCACTGCTTTTGCTTAGGACGGTCATGGAGCGCACCCCATTCTGTTGAAAAGCGCGATGTACAACGGGATGCAATTTCGGGCGAAATACAGATCGAATGCTTATCATTTTAATCTAGTTGGTGCTTTTCTGATCTTTTGTCCCGAATTAATTTTGGTAGGGTATCGTGGATAATGCTTCTTAGCTCACACTGATATTGATGGTGATTGTTTGATGCTGAAGAACTTTGTGTCATGAAGAGTTCATTCGTTGGATATTATCCATCAAGACACAGCAGGCGACCCAGCAACTGCATCAACCTCGCAATGGCTACGGTAACTCGTACTATCGATGCACGAGGAAGGTGTGTCGTGCGAAAGAACGCTTTTCTTTCCAGCGCATTCTCGTTCGAGTACAGTACGGCACATACCGTACGGTAAAGCGCAATCTTCGCGCGATTTGATTTGAACGATCGGAATGGAGTCCTTCGCCTTTTTGAAAGAAACCCGGAAGTAAACCGCACGCGACGATTTCGTTCAACGCGCGTGTACTGTTCAAAAACAATAGGGACGAAAGACACACCGCAAAAAGCTCGTTAGAGAACTTCAGCTTAGCTCGCAGAGAAAACCACCATCGGCAACACAACGCCTGTCGACAGCGATTGGTTTCTTACACATCACAGCAACTAGGTAAGTTGCGTCTTCGGTACGGGATTCATTCAGAAGGGCGGTGACACAATCACATTAAGATACTTATTTTCAAGCAACATACTGCAAATATAGGACTGGTATCGCCATGTTAATCCTCTTTACCTTCAACAGATGGTGCGATTGCCGCTTCAACGACGTTGGGTATCAGCGATCGCTTCACAATATAGTCGATCGAGTCAAATTTTTGAGCTTTTTGTGTCACTAATCCAGTTTCAATGTTCCTTTCGTCCACTATTTGTATTCCATACAAAATACCGGCATTCTGCTTTTCGGGCACAGTCAAATTACTCTGTACCATGTCGGGAGCAGCATCAAGAATCGTCAACTACAACAAAAGGCTATTCGGTCCAGGACCGGTAGCTCGCGTTCCCGCTTCCGGCATCCGAGGCTACTACGCTCGATTGGCTCCCTTGGAAGGCTTCACCCACGCCGCTGTCCACGGCACTGTCCTTGGGTTCATCGCCGCTGCCGTCTACAAGTTTGGTGTGGGCGACCCCGAAGCTAGAGAAATCGCGGAATATTACGAGGAGAATCCTCCTCGATAAGCAATGTGCCGTGCATCAAGAACGAATGCAGATGCAATTTGTTTGTTCATGATACAATTTACTGCTTAGTTGTGTGTAGATTTACTACTGAATTAAAAATGGGAAATGATTATTGCCTGATTCAATGACCATGTGAGGAATGATGCAAATGCCGCGGATGTTCGAAAGGACGAGATAAAATGAGAAAGAATGGTTCAAAAAAGAAGCACACATTGGTGACTATGGAATTTATATCGCTCTAAAATGAGTGTATTTCGTGCAGATTGTTCCAGGTATCATGCTACGTCGTTTTGCGATCTGAGAGACACACGCAGAAATAAGCTCGAATTATTAGTATTTTGGTCTTCAAATATTTAATGCACATTCTATTTTCGTCCTTCTTTTCGCTTTAGCATTCTTTTCGTATGAAGCGCATATTCTAGTCCACAAATCAATCCATGACCTCTTCGGCAAACGAGCGGATGTTTGCGATTCCGAGATTCAATTTTTATTGCGGTGGGTAGATGGCAAAAATTGATCAATAGTTGTGAAATGTTGATAGGCTCCTTAGTGTACGTGAATACGTGGTTTACAATAAAGAGTGAGGTTATTCACTATCTACTCGTGAATGTGTACTGTCTCGTGTAAGTGTACTGTCTCACACCTCCCCGCACTTGCAGAATCTAAAGAGTCGATTGAGTCGATTGAGTCATCAATCAGATCTTGAAGAGGATTTAGATTGCTGCAAGTGGAGGACATCATAATGTGAATTATAGGTGTGATAGCCTCACTAATTGGGGCATGTGTAGTGGTTAATAAAGAATATTCCGGTTTGAGTCGTCCCATGAAGATGTCTGTATGTTCATAGAACTTGGTGCGGCCGGTTGGTTTGCTCAGGGAGTCACTATAGTTTTCATCGGAGCGGGTTCGAATGAAGTTAATGTGTTCATCATCAGTCCACCATTGGAGGATAACAAAGTGTTTCATTTCAACGTGTCTGGTTCTTCGAGTAGGTTGTTGTGCATTTGCCATTTTAACAGCACCGTGATTATCAGCGAGGATTGGAGTTGGTTTGGTTTGAGGCAGCTGCAGTTCATTCATAATCCATCTTAAGTAGAGTGCAGCTTTGCCCGCATCAGCCATATTAGTGAATTCGGCTTCAGTTGAGCTTTGAGCTATTGTTGGTTGGAGGCGTGTGCGATAGTATACTGCAGCTCCTGCTAACATCATAATGATTCCCCCCATTGATCTTCGTTGGGCTCTGTCAGAGGCCCAAGTGGTATCACACGCACCATGAATATTGAGGGGATGATGTACTTGGTGGAATTTTTCAAGGGATGTGGATTTCGATATGGGGATTGGGTGTGGTTTAGTTGGTAAGTCATTTCGAGGAGCAGGTCTCCAGTATGTGAGGCCCTCTAGTTTGGTAGCCAATAGATACAGGAATACCTGTTGTAGTGCCTTATAGTGAATTTTGGCCGGACAGTGGGAGTGTTGGCTCAGGGTTATCACAGCAACGGATATATCGATACGGCATATTGTAAGGGCATAGATCAATTCCCCTATACATTGCCTGTAGCTGAAGCCCATTGTTCGTTCCAGTTTTGCAGCTTCAAGCGGATCAGTTGGTCCCTGTGTAGTCTGGAGGAGTTTTTGATACTGTGAGTCCTCTTTGATAGGTGTTGGGCGTTTACGAATCTTTGAGGTATCTAGATTCCAGCCGTGATGGGCACATATCTTTTCAATGTATTTAGCGCAATGAAGGTGGTTATAGTCTCTGGTTTGTTCCACATGTATTCCGTTGAATTTCCGTATAGTGCCCAGAACATTAAGTGGGTTGGACATTMTTTGCTGGATACTGTCTCTTATTTGATCGCATACTGTTTCATGTTGATTAGCAATGAGAAAATCATCCACTTGGCGTAGGATAAGAGTGAGGCCATTATCATCATGTTTATAGTAAAGGCAGGGCTCGTGTGTCGTGGGTTTGAATCCCAGTTCAGTGATAAGTAACTTGGATATGTACTTATCCCATAGTCGTGGTGCTTCAGGGTGTCCCTGTAGGGCTTTTTGGATAGGTATCACATAGCCTGTAGGAATGGGGTCCTTATGTAAGCATTCGGTCCACCATTGGTTGAAGGGTGCATCAACTGTCATATAGAAGGGACTCTTTGGAGGTGGGGCTTCAGCAAAGGCATTCCCTACATCGTAGCCAACGCATTTCAAGTTAAGTGCTGCGGCCAGGGCCCATGTGAGTCTGTGGATAGGTTGTTCAACACAAGAAGCCTATGTTTCTGCCAGGGTGACAGCTTTTCCATAATGTTTGCCGCCATTACATGTGCCTCGTGATTTGGGCTCATCGATGCCAGTTAGCGGATTTTCTTTCTCTAAGTATGTCCATACCCAAGGAAGAATAGTCATATTGCTGGTGGATTCCACTGGGTTCCCAAACATGCCGACTCGGTGGTATCTATTAAGCTGTTTCCACTCGGATTTAAGGAATCCATCCCATTTATCTGTGCCCTGTAAGCGTGTGCGTGTCAGTTTGGCGATGCGGACCTGTTCATCAATAAGCTGAGGGGAGTCAATAGGATTGGGCCAGTTGGTCTTGTCCTTCCAGAGATCTTGATTATTGTTGAGTGAATGGAGGTGATGAGCAATAACATTTAGTTGGTCAGCCTGTAGGGTGGGTAGGCCTTCTCCATTTAGAGCAAATCCTATTAGGGAACCAAATTTGAACTTAACAGTTGCTTGATGATTTGCCTTGGCGTGATTGATTGCATTGACAATGTCTTGATTACAGGTGACTGTAGTATCGTCGACTGTAGTAATGATAGTACCTCTCAGCCGTCTTTTCCAGCCACGGATATGTGTATGTGCCGTTGTACCAGCTTGTATGGTAACCAGTTCTACTGCATGAGAGATATCTGGATGGGGAGTGGTGATGAAGCCCATAGTGGGATGAAAGCTGTTGCTGTTCTGGAGCGGGAGCGTGTGTGAGACTTCCTGGAGGAACATGTTAGTGGAGATGTCTAGGGTCTCCAGTTCTGGGATCAGGTCCTCTATATCAGGCCTTTCAAACTTCGTTCTGCATATTTTTGCAGTGATTTTGGCAGCAGCAGCAGCCGTGTAACTTGGGGGGGAGTCCTTTATTATATCCTCCACCAGATGCGATGGATTCACTCGTTGCGGGTCGCGGAGTATCGTTAGCGATGCTGGTTCGGGTTGGCGTTTGGTGCAGCGGTCAGTGTGAGTACTCTCAGTGAATGCTTCTAAGAGGTGTGATGCAGCAGGGGACCTGTTGGCAGGATCATCTCCATATTGAAGCTCATCTTTGGAGTCGTGGCGAGCCACTTTATCAGTATTGGTGTGGATATCAAAGTATTTGATGTTGTCGGTGGTCTTGCCATATCCAAGGAAGATGCCATCATAAGTCCATGGGTGTGTAGTATTAGGTCGGGTTCCTGGGCGTTTAGCCGTGATTTTTGCTCCAAAGGTGATGAGGTTGTCCATGAGAGGTACTTGTCCTGTGTACATCTGCAGTGGTGTCATATCGATGGCACTGTGGTATGTTCTGTTATAGAGCCATGTAGCATGAAGCAGGGCATCGGTCCAGTATTCAGTGCCAAGACCAGCTGCATATAGGAGKCAACGAATCCTCTCCTTTAGTGTCCGGTGTGGTTGCTCAGCGAGTCCATTTTGRGATGAGGCATCCGCAGCTGTGGTAACCGTATCATAACCATGTTTGGTGAGTGTGGTCTGAAATGTTCTGGATTTGGATAGTTCCCCACCTCCATCTGTCATGACAGTGCAATCAAGATGTTCAGGGAGTAGTTGAAGAAAGTATCCTTCGTCGATCGGTGTACACTTGTATTCCTGTTGCGATATCGTGGTGCTGAATGCGTTGGACCTTGCAAGATAGCCTCCGGTAGTGGTTGTAATGGCCTTGCGAGGGTCGGTTTTTCGTATACCGTGCTTGTTGAGGAAGAGCTCTATGATCTTGATTGGTGGATCTTTTGATTTAACTGGTATTGTCCAAAGTGATCGTGTTGCGGCATCCACGATGGTGAGGAATCCAATGTGGCCATGTCTGCTTTTCTTGAGGGTTGGGAGTGGTTTTGCGTTGTCGTGGAGTACGGCGGAGAGATTAGGAGGACCGCTGACAAATGAGAGATCCATGTGGAATGATTGTCCTGGGATAAACTGTTCCTTAGTGCGTTTTCCACTTTTGCCAGTGTATTTGGTCATCTTGCTTTTCTCGCAGAATGGACATCTAAAGAATGGTGTGGATGCTGGAAGTTTGGGGATTCCTTCCACAACACGTTGGGTTTTTAGGAGTGTTGTGGGTGAGATGTGGCCATAGCGTTGGTGCCAGAGTTCTAAGTTCTTTAGTGCCTTCGATAGGCCCGAGGACCATGGTTTGGTACATGGTTCAGATGATGGTGAATCGTTAGCGGCATTGATTTCAGTGTGGTTCAGACGCTTGATGCTGTGACTGTACCTTTGGATCTCCGTTGTCAGCTGTTCATTTTCGAGTTCATTAACGATGAGGACCTTGTTTGGAGTGTACCATTCGCCATTGTTAGATCGTAGTAGTGTTTGAATAGACTGTATAGTTGCATTATGCTTGTTAGTGAAGTTGACTGATCCTTTGCTGTCCGCATGTCCTTCCTGTTGAAACGCATAGAAATTGTGTGCCCGCTGGTAGTGATCTGGGGAAATTACAGTTCCTCCTGAGTTCGGTGTGTATAGGGCTTGCCAGCGCATGATATTTCCTTGGTCTGAGATCATTTTAATGTGCCCTTCACCATGTGCTGTTAGTACTGACTGCAATGTATCGTCAGCGCAGAACACGCCTACATCCATTGGTTTTTCATAAGGTATATAGCTATGAAGGAGTGATATATTGTCAGTTGCAGATATGTTTGCTCCCGTATCTGCCTGGAGGGGAAGTGATAGGGCTTTATGTATGTCAATTGGGTGATCGTGTTTAAGGTGTTTGACCATGTGTTTGCATGTGTCTCCGAGGTTCAATTGTAGGCTGCTCCGTACATTCTTACGGTGAGTGTGGTGGGGTGTACAAATGTACGGTTGACAGTAGTCAAACTGTGATGCCAGTGAGTTCCTTGTCATACAGAAGGGGGTTAGATCAGTACTTAGGTGAGTGTTGTTTTCCATGCGGGAGTGGCCTTGTGTGAGCTTAGGTGAGATCTCCTGCGCATATGTACTGATGTGGGAGTCATCGTTAATAGTGGTGGAACGGTGGTTGTTGTTGTACTGCACCGCGTTGGATTGTATGTGCAGTGCATTGGTATTGTACGGTGCATCGTGGAGTTGTACGTGGTGATTATACTCGTTGGTGTTTTGCACTGTACTGTTGCTGTCCCCTGTGTTGCTGCTGTGTGTATTCACTATAACACTGTTATCGTTAGTTTCCATATCAAGAGCAGTGTTGAGGCGGTGAATGCTGTGTGACAATGGTAAGACAGGCGTGGTGTTGTTCGTACTAGGTGTTCTCTCGGGTGTTGTGTTTTCGGGTGTCGTGTCGGTGAGGGGTAGATCGTGTGGTTCAGTGAGTGCATTGAAGAGCACCGCGTCTGGGTGATCCAGCCTGGGAGTTGGATACCCCATGGAGGTGAGTGTGCCAGCTATCTGTTCTCTAGTGATAGGCCGTGCTTCGCTAGAAACACGGCGTAGCCCCTATTCGTCCGCTATAGAGTCCTTCGTAAGAGCGTTTGCTGGTTGGTCGGATTCAAGTGGGTGGGATTCAAATGCGTTGACMCATGCTTCACGAGTTAGCTCATGTTGAGTTTTGTCGATAGCCGTGTTTCCCAGGGTGGATTCCAGAAGTTTGACTACGTTCTTCATATTCATTCGATGATGTTTGTCTGCATTTGTCTTGAATGTATCTGGTTTCATTTTTGAGTACTGTTGGGCATGGTGGAGCTGTGGGCCAAAGCGACAGACTTGGTCACCAATACTGTGTCCATAAGTGTGACAGCACGGACACTGTACTTTGTTCTTGTACTCAAATTTCTTTTGTGGTTTGTCCAATCGGCAGATGTGAGGCGTCGCGGGTTGGTGCTGGTATATCATTGGGTTGTTGGGATAATCAAGAACTGTCTCAATCATTGATGTTAATGATAGATGTGACGGCACCGGTTTGCCATCGGCACCAGGGTTTTCACGC
Source organism: Pseudo-nitzschia multistriata (assembly GCA_900660405.1). Taxonomy (NCBI): domain Eukaryota; phylum Bacillariophyta; class Bacillariophyceae; order Bacillariales; family Bacillariaceae; genus Pseudo-nitzschia; species Pseudo-nitzschia multistriata. Next base: position 48,260 of record CAACVS010000180.1, on the reverse strand, counting down.
TTGTGGGTGCTTAGTGTGAACATTAGGTAGTTGCCTGCAGAGTGATTGTAATGGTTCATTATGCGTGTTGCATACTCAAAGCATATGTCTAATTCCGAGTATGTATGTTTGTGAGCAAGATGACTGATGCGGACATGGTCAAGAAGCTTCCCTGCATATGTTCCTGGATCATCTTCGGAGGTCCAGTCAGGGCCCCATCCAGTTGTGGTGGGTCTGAGGTATATAAGTGAGTTGCGTGCGATTGCATAAAGGGCTTCATATCCTTTCATTCTGTGTTGATACGGACTCATGAGGCCTCGCAGTTTTGAATGATTATGAGGGTCAATCATTTGAGTTAGTCTTTGGTAAATGTGTGTACCAATCTTACGTATGTTGGCCTCTGTTTCTTTGTGGTTGGGAGGAAGACACGATCTGTATATGTGAAGTTCATCAACATGAGTGAGGGGAAGACTCTCCAGAGTCATGAGAGTGTGGAGGTCGGTATACAGTGCCGTAAATTCTGCAGATGTGAGGTATCTGTTGTCATGTGGAATGAGGTTAAGATTGATATGTTTGTGTTCCATTGCATTGATAGCCTTACTGATGCGGTGGTTCCGTTCATGTTCGGCATCCCGGTCGATTCTTTCCTGTCGTGCATAGACTTTGCTTGCACAGGATCGGAATCGAGGTGCCACCATGGGAGGTTCTTGTTCTTCCGGATCACCGGTGTTGTCAGGGGTCGATGAGTGCTGGTGTGAAGTCGTGGATGAATGAGCATATGTATTGTTTTTGTTTTTGTTTTTGTTTTTCAAGGTGGTATTAACGTATGGAGAGTGAATGGTGGGATTATACAGGGAAGTATCATCCTGACGAATAGCATCCGTTACATGTAGGATGAGCGTGTCCTTAAGGGTCTCTGATTCGGTGACTAATTTCGTGAGGGTGTTGTCCACGGTCTTATTGAATGTCTCAGATTCCAGTACTTGAGTGATGGAATTGGTTAGAAGACTTCGAATCTTATTGGATGTAGTTGGCGAGTGGAGATGAGTATCAACGGATACCTGGATCTCTGATTGTGCTTCGGATTTTGCCAGTGCAATTGTATCCTGAGCATTGTCGGTTTCCACATGGATGGATGATACCATTTCAGTGTGTTGTAGTTGGAGATTACTGAGATGGGTCTGAGCAGTTTGTTTGATGGTGTTTTTAGTGTGGGTAACATCAGTCTTGAACTGCTTAGTGATGTTATCGATCTGCGGTTGAAGTTCCGTAAGGACTGTGGATGTGATCTTATCTTTAATACTTTGAATGATGGGCTCTTTGGTGGTTGTAAGACTATTGATCTTGGCCCTAACCAGTGAATGGATGGTTGCTTCCAATTGGTTGGTGTGTTTACGTGTGAGTGTGGAGGCTTGGTGTTCAATGTTGGTGCTGAATGCTGTAAGTTCAGTATCAATAAGATCCTTAATTTGTCGACGAATATCTTCAGCGTTGGGTGTTTTTGATGTGATACTGCTCGTTTCATTGCGAGAGGATGTCAGAGCGATGGTGCTATGTTTGAGGGAGCTCAGGACAGTGGATGCCCGTTCGATTCGTTGGTCTAGAGCCCATGTTGTAGAGGCTGCCGTAGAGAGATCTTGTGTGAGTGCTTGATTATGGGCTATAGATTCATCTAAGAGCTTTCCTTGATGAGCGAGCTGTTCTTTAAGTGTTTGAATGGCCTGTTGTGCCTCTGTGAGGTCCCGTTGTGCTCGGATGAGCTCATTGGTTTTTAATTGGATGGTTGAGTCATATTCAGACTGTAAGTCTCTCAGTGTGGTTGTGATTGTTTCAAACTGATCCGTCCATTCAGTGTTAACAGCTTTCATTTGTGTGGTCCATGTATGTTCCTTCTGTGTGATTGCTCTGTCAATAAGTGTTAACATATGTGTCTCATCTATACTTGGTTCTTGTTGTTGATTCGGATTGCTTGTCATTTCGGTTTGTTTTTCGTCCGTATCAGTGGTATCGAAGCTATCTTTTATGTCATCTAGTTCTTGATCAATGGTACGGAACTGGGCATTGTATGCATTGATTTGATCAGTTACAGATCTGTTATTATCCTCATCCTGAGATAGGTTGTCGGTGTTGTTGTCCCTAGTGTCGCCTGGATCTTGATTTTTAGCTTGGTGATATTCCTGTGCAAATCGCCTGTGGAGATCACGTGGTGGGGCTGGGATCACGTGGTGGGGCTGGGAGGGAGTCGTTGGAGTAATTGGATTTTTCTTCGTCCGTATCCAAGTTGTCTTCCGCATTCGTGTGATCTGTTGTCCTCGTTGCGACTAGCAGTGATGCTGGTGGGTCCTTGAGATCTGGTTCCGGGCTAGAATCGTCTAGCCGTTGTGGGGGTCTGGACTGCCGGCGTTTGGTGATAGCTTGTGGTGGGGTGTCCGTGGACKGTGGTAGTAGAGTGTCCAGATAGGAAAGGAGTGCTTTACTGTATTTGTAACGGGAGGGTCCGTGTGGGCTGGTGTTGATTGGTTGGTGGAAATGATCGCGATGGATAAGTTCCTTCAAGTATTCTCCAAGCATTACAATTTTATTGGTTGCGGGGAGGGCTGTGGTGTGTATGTTTTGTATGCATTGGAGGAATTCCGAGTGTGTGGGAGTGTATAATGGTTTGAAGAGGAATAGTGGGCCATCGTATATGTGGAGGGTTGCATCCATTGGGAATGCCAGTTCCAGTGCCCGTATCTCCCTTTGGATGGTCCCATTATAGAATAGGGGTTCTAGTCGGTCCCTCTGAGCCGCTGTGAGGTTTCTTCGAGGGGAAGATACCAGGAAATCCCGTATTTGCGGAGTTTGGGGAGATTTGGTGTCCTTCTTAGTAGCTCCTTTCTTCGGTTTGCGTTTAGATGTTGCCATGGCGGGGTTTTCGTTATCTAATGAGGTAGTTTGTGTTGTGACAGGATCTTTGGTGTCAACAGCACTTCGATTGTTGAATGGAAGAAAAACTGTACCGTAGAATGCTACGTGATTTAGTACGAGGTTCTCTTTATCCGGGTCTTTTTCCGAAAAATTTCCCGGGGATAAAATACCCTGATCGTAAAGCTTCTGCTCCGCGTCAGAGGTGGTTGATGTAGTAAATCAGTCTACTCGATGGTGTGGGTTGTTGCTGATGATGGTTAGTGAGCTGAGGTGAGTCTCTTTGTTGCTCATAACCTGTGAAATGTTGATAGGCTCCTTAGTGTACGTGAATACGTGGTTTACAATAAAGAGTGAGGTTATTCACTATCTACTCGTGAATGTGTACTGTCTCGTGTAAGTGTACTGTCTCACAATAGTATCCAAATTGTTTATGAAACAAGCTTCTAGGAACACGACAAAACAACATGGCAGAGTATGGTTGGATGTATAACAAGATAGATCATATCTTTGAGCAGTTCTGGAGAAAGCTTGTTGCTGACTCTCAATTGAAGGTTGTGCTGGGCAAGGCTTTCTATATCCATAGTAGACAGAACATACCACCATGATGACCCAGCTGGTGGGTGGTGGAATTTCTACAAACCAGCAAGAACAAGAAGAAAGAAACTTATGCCTGACAGCTATCACACAGGAAATAATCAAAGGGGATTTCTACTAGTAGTAATAGCAGTGTCCCCATTTGAAGGAAAAGAAGGTTCCATTTGAAGTTTTTGGCTACTACTAGTAGTAGTACTAGTACTAAGACAAATGCCCTTTACCTCATTTTCCTAGTCACATGACAAACCAGATAGGGCGTAATTTGCATTTTACACAGTCAACACCATCAAGTTTTCTGGTCCTACCTTTAGATGTTTATTGAACAATTAATATATCAAACTTCTATTTTTATTCTGTTTGCCTAGAACATGTTTTCTTGATTTGGCACTCACTACTTGTTAACCTCCATCTCACCCAACCMAGTGATGAATGCCTGAAAATTACTTCTCAAAGAACTTGTAACATTTTGCTTTCCTCATTGTCACAATTGTATGGGTTTCTGCACCCAAATAACTTCTCCTCTCCCCACCTGTTGATACTAGCCAAAATGGCTCTGCCTAAGCTCAAGCTTTTACTATGTCAAAACTGTCATTGGTCCCAGGATAGGAGGACCCAGCATCTGATATTCTAATCTTTTTCTAGCATAGTACAAAACAGAACAAAAAACAGGAGTCATCACATCCACCAAACTTCTGACTCATCTTGGTGAACAGAGTTGGATTTGATTTCACTGTTATCGTACTCTTTGTGGGGACGGAGTCAACACTTTCAGTGCTAGGGCTTAGTTCTGTCTGTAACTTGTTGGACAGGAACTGTTATAAGTTCAGTCACTGCCTGAAGACATAACACACAGACTATGGCTAGAAAGAATTAGTACAAGGGTAAGTTGAGCAAGGTTAGTACAGAAGTTGTGAGCCATAGAAAAAGAAGTCTTTGGGTCTAACAATTTTGTTTCCCTCCTGGTTGCAGGTAGAAGACAAAAAATGGTTTGGCTACTAGGGCTACTTTTCTTAGGGGAAATTATTTCATACTAGTAACACAATGTGTTATTTGTGTTGAATCAAGAACACAGACAAAATAATACACCAGAGTTCAAGTAATTTGTTAGATGATTTCAAGTGGAGAAGATACTATAAGTACATTTTAGTGCAACAGAGGAAACATTTGTACTCCTGTTCTTGTACAACAACTACAAGTTGTGGAATAATTTTGGGAATAGAAAGACAACAGAAAAATAATTGGATAAGAGTCTTTTTGACAATGCTGAAGAATTGTTGGGCATGGCAGTACAATTAGTTAACTTCTTATGGCTGATATTATTAGTTGAGAAACAACAAACAACAACTGGAGCTACTAGAATAATATTAAATGTGGTACTGCAGGTTTATTGAAAATTAGAGAGAGTTTTTGCACGTCAGGAAAAAATTAGGAACTAAGAACATAGGAATCCAGAAGTGGTGTCAGAACAGAATTTTATAGAGATATCAAATTATTTGTCATCAGGATAATGTTGCTGGAAGCATCACAGGGGAATAGGATTAATTTGTTTTGCTTTTTTAAGTGTTCTTCAGAAACTTGCTGGAATGATGGTTAACTACTAGTATCTTCTTGTAAATGCTGCTGATGAAGAAAAAACATACTAGTAAGAAGAACCTCTCTTAAATTGAGCTTGAAATTCATGCTGAGAAATGTGTGGTGCAAGAACATGCTCCAGGGAAAAGTGCCCTGAGTTTCCTCATGTTCATGAATCACAAAATGCCCGCCATTTTGTTTTGGTCCACGTAGGAAAAAGGAAACAACTCTATAATATTGGTTAGTACTAGTAGTAGTAGTAGTAGTAGTAGTAGTAGTAGTAGTAGTAGTAGTAGTAGTAGTAGTAGTAGTAGTAGTAGTAGTAGTAGTACTAGTAGTAGTAGTAGTAGTAGTAGTAGTAGTAGTAGTAGTAGTAGTAGTAGTAGTACTAGTACTAGTACTAGTACTAGTAGTAGTAGTAGTACTAGTACTAGTAGTACTAGTAGTAGTGTGATGCTCTTCTTTTACGATTATCAGACTAGTAGTAACTGACCTGCAGGAGCCAGCATCAAGAGCCAAATCCTATTCACCACCTGCTTTACTAGTACTACTAGTAGTAGTACTATTCTTACCAGTACTACTACGTTGAGAACAACAACAACAACAAGAAGAAGCAGCAGGAGGAGATTAAAGGTTTCTGGCAGCACCACCAGGAGCCTCCTCCTCCTTCTTCTTGTTGTTGTTGTTCTTAGTACTAGTACTAGTAGTAGTAGTAGTAGTAGTTACGCACTTGACTTACTTCTTGTTGTTCTTGTTGTTGCTTGTAAACAGCAGTCAAGAGAATTTATGCTAAATTTCAACTGTTACTACTACTACTAGTGGTAAGAAGAGGACAAAAAGAAATGGCAATAACATGGATTTTGATTCATTTGACTTTGCCTTTGCAGAAGCAATAATCAAGAAGAACCACTAATAGTACTGGCTGGTGCTAGTAGAAATTGAAAGAGATGTCTTTCCCTCTAAAGGTGCCTTCGGTTTTCACAGTAGCACGTACCGTACTTTAGAAACGACATAGTACTCTTGTGAGTAAAGCAGGAAAATATCGAAACAAAAACATCAACCAAGTTCGTTTGCCGTCTCCCATTTATTCTATCCGTGGAGACAATTTTTGACATGTTCCGATGGAATTACGGACACAAAAGATCGAATAGCGCACAATATTCACACATCAAATCTATACAGCTTCAAAAACTGATCATACCTGCAGCGTCAACCATCAATTATGCCTCAACCAGCTTCTGCCATCGTAGAACCACGCCTTGCCTGCCGGTCGGACCGGAAGGAAGATCCCATCGAATGCAGTTTGCACACGTTGCCGAAACCCCTGATGAGAGAATTCCAGCATGTTTTCGGTGATAAATATCTCAGAAACGACGACGGGGATGATGAGATGAGGGGAATCGGTGACGTTTCGTCGGCATCGGCATCGACATCGACGTTGTCGGCCGAACTGTTGGCAATCCCCACCAATCAGCACGCTCGGCACGATTTGGTAGCTATTGGAGACCACATTGAAGCCGAAAAGGATCGGTTGTTGAATTGCGTACGTATTATATTGCAATGTATGTAACGTTGTGGACATGCTCATGGAAACATTGGTGATCTTTCCAACCATTTACAAACAGCATGCGTTTCAATTGAATTAAATAACGTGCTTACGGATTTTCTCTGTCGATTTTTTAAACCAAGTTTTTGGAATTTGGAGAAGAAGTGTGCTCCAAGATTCAGCAAGCAGGCTACTGGGCTGACTATATCGATCCATGCTCCGGCCTTCCCATGCTGACAAAAAATTGCAACAAGGTGTATTCTGAGGTGGATGGGATGGAGTGCTTGTTGAATTACAGGGCATACAATGCTGGCTTTTGCAAGGTGCTGACGCATCCAAGGTGGGGAAGTGCAGTATACCCGGCAACTATCTTTTGCTACGCTCCGAGGGATGTTGTCGCTCAGATACTTAATGCACATTATATACAATAAGAATGATTCAAGAATTGAACCACATCAGCATTTTTACTGGAAAATGCTCTGTTATTTGTGCATCTACAAGAACATAACTTTATTGATTACTCATAAATTCCATAGGTACTTCCTTCTTGTCAAACAATCACGTTTCATTTTGCTTCATATTCTCCCCTATCGTCCTTGGATGGGAAGAGGCTCATTGTCATCATCCGTGTAAAATCTTCGATTCCCACTACTTCATTCCCATTGCTATCACTGCCACCACGGGCCCGGTCGATCATTTCCTGCAATTCTCCTCTGGTCATGTCGTGTTCTCCCAGTTCTATGGCAATTCTTTCCAGATCATCTATGGTGATATACCCCTTCCCTTCTGTATCGAACAATTCAAAAACACGAGAAAAATGTTGGCTACTCTGATTCTCCTCACCCTTGTTGTCAAGAACGATGGAATTTGTAATAGTCGTGCTGGCCATCAATTGTATGTATTCGTCCATGTGAAGGGTATCTTCATCTGATAGTTCTGACAAATGATACGTTAGCCTATCCAAATAAGGATACTTGGTTCCTGCTGTAGATGATTGTTGTTGCTGCTGTTCCTGCTTGAGAACCGCTAGAATACTCCGTAAATCTCCTACTTGGACATTGCCTTCTCCGTAGATATCAAATAATTTGAAAGATTCTTCCAGATCATAGATCTCTGCCTGAGAAAAACCAGTGGAATGAAAAAAATTGTTGCTCCGTATCGGAACAGAGGATTGATTGGAATGGAACGTTACGTGTTGTTCGCGTTCACGTAGTGTAAGAGATGTATTTGTCTTCATCGACCTACTTGGCACATTTTCTTTCAGCGGTGACAATCGAGGTCTATCACGCCCTAGCTTTCCTCCCGCAGCAGTTTTTCCCTGTTTGTTGGATTTGTTCTGCGATCGTCGCAACGAAGCACCCGCCCTGCCAAGAAGAAAGCGGCCTCGGTTGTTATTGCTATTGCTGGTGTTACTTTTCATCGGCTAGCAGTTCCGAAACGCAACGTCATATGCGGGGAGAGAAAACGAAATACCAATTGGGAAGACAACAAAAGTCAAATATACTTGAGACAATAGATCTACAGATCAAAATACCAAAACAAGTCTTTACTTACCATTGTGATGATGTTGCTGAGTCAATACAACAGTATTTGAATACCTACCGTACTGCTTCTTCGTTTACTGTATCTGTTTTATTGATCCAGAAAACTTATTTTCTCTCCTGTGCACTTCTGGAATCAGCATCACGTCAAGCAATGCTCATTCAAAGAATTGATGAATCCCGAGAGAGGGTTGCGATCTCAATACTCTCAATATTAACATGCGACTTCTTTCCTTTCGTTCTGTACCAGTACTACGAACGATGTAACGGCACGGTGCTTAGTTGCACTTCGAAATGAAAAGGAAAATTCAAAAATTCCCGATCGAGCGTAGCAAGCCTCTTCAATTAAGAACGGCCAATTCCCCTTAAATATTCCCCTTAAATATGAGTCATACTACCGGTAGTACGTCTTACGAAGTGCATCACTAATCAATACTATCGTACCGACTACCGCCGTAACTTACGATTACGGCGCGTACATTCTGTTCTCTATCGGTACCGTACGGTACGTCAAATAGAACAGACGATGCTGATAGCAGTTCTTTGAATCTTCGAGATGCCGCCGATATGAATACATCAATACTCCATACATCCACGCAGAGAAACAAAGCACCTACTATTTCATTGACACTCTCAGCACTTGCCCCCTTCTAGAGCAAGTATTTATTCCTTTTCAGTAGTTCATTACATCATCAAAGCCACGTTGTAACACCATGATTGCTTCGGCATATTTTGCGATCACGATGATGCTAGCCATAACATCGTCGTCTCAAGGATTCCATTTACCGGCAACAACTGCGAGTAGAAATACAGTTGGATTTTCGGAATTGTCCAGCACAGTTGCTCAAGCGAGTAGCAGTAACACTTCTTTACAGATGATTTTTGGGAGGGGGAACAAGAGCAACAAAGAGGAAGAGGAATACATCCCGGGGAAGAAAATGACGGTAGCCCGGCGCAAAAAGCTCGGAATCAACGACGACGAAGAGGAATACGACCTGGAAATGGCATTGGACAACAGCACGGATCCGTTGATTACCAAAATCATTGCCGGAAGCTTCATTCTCGCGGTAATAGCCTTGCTGGTATTTGGGCTTGTTATTCCAGCTACTACCGATTACGGGGAAGGCGTTTGCAATCCTTTGCTCACAGGAGGGCGATGCTAAGTGCTGTGCGATTAGCCACGAAAATATCGTCGCTGCCTTCCAGTACACAACAAAATCGAATTCTGTTGGTCGTGTTAATGGGAGTACAGATACCGCTAGCTATGAAAATTAAAAAAAAAATGGATAATTAATGTCACAACACAAACGCCCTACACCCATAGAGTAGCATAATCGTCGCATATCTTCCAACACTCGATTGCATTCTGTCGGATTTGAGCTTAATCTCTCACTTTATTTTACATTGGTTGTACGTCTATCCATACGGCATTTGTGGTCGTAATTTACAAAAAATGCGCGATTATTTTTATTTCAAACCACATCCATCTAGATCGGTAAGGGCACCGCCCAGTATGTCCTTGTTCTTGACCTCCCGACGCCGCGACAGAAAAGCGTCATATCCATCCATCGAGTTGAGTTGCGTGCTCGTCATTGGATTGCCGTGTAAGTTCATATCGATCAACAACGTGTTTGTCCAGAGTTCTTCCGGCAAGGGTTGGGGAGTAGTTGCAGACGAGATGTGGTTGTTTCGCAGTGATAGGGCCTTCAGTCTTTTTAGTTTTCCGATGGCCGGGGGCAAGCTGACAATCACATTGCTGTCGAGATTCAAATCGTTAAGAGCTACTAAATTGGCGATGCTTTCCGGAACTGTAGCGAGATTGTTGAAGGAAAGATCGAGTTTTTCTAATAATTTCAAAGGGTTGCTGTTGTTGACAATGCTCCGGGGTATCGTGGTCAGCGAGTTGTTCGAAAGCAGTATTGTTCTAAGGCCTTTGGGCAATGGAGTTGGCAATATGTCAGTATTTTTCGCAGTACTGGGAGCTGCAGGAGCTTTGCTGTTTTTGTTGGTGACAGGACGACCTAGTAGATTGTTGCTTGCAGAAAGTGTCTTTAGTTTTGTCAACGATGATATAGGAGTCATACTTCCAGGCATAAGCTTATTGTTGTCTACATTCAGTGATTTGAGAACTTTCAGAGTCGATAGTTTTGGATTGAGTTTCACGAGCTTGTTCTTAGACAGATCGAGCGTCGTAAGCTTTGAAATTCTTTGAGAGAGGAAATTGTTTATTCAGATGCGAAGTTGAAAAAGTGAATCAAGCGAGCTTCTTACTAGCAAACACAGAGAAGCTTATCAAGTTTATTCGTTTGATAGATTCAGGATAAATTTAAATGCTGAACTTACTCAAATACCTGATTGGGACATGTTTCTAATTTGTGTTCACAAAGCGAAAGAACTCCGGTTTTTTTTGCGTTCTCTAATTTTTGTTCGACGACCTTCCGACCAGTTTTGTTTTGAGGATGGGAGTTTCCCATGGTTTCTCTGTTGGTTTCTTTCTGCGTTCACAAAGACTGAAAGTTGGTTCACATGCAACCGAAAGCTTTGGTTTCAACTGATCAAGATTGCAGACGAAATGAGTGAGATGTGGTTTTCAACCCAACTTGATTTCCCTAAGGCTACAGGTTCACTAGTGACAGTTGCGGTATGAAATCCCTTGCCGTTGGGATTTAACGAAAATGTTGCAGATCGCATACAACGAACAATTTACAAATTTACAAATACAGTAACGACTTAATAACGTTAACTAATGACGGAGATGCAAGTAAATACCAAATACCGTACAATACGAGTACAAATTAAAAAGAAAAGAAAAATCCAAAAAATAATTCAGTACAAACTGTACTTCATACTTAGGACCGTACATAGTACTAGGTACTTTAATAGGTAATACCGTACGATACGATATCTAACGCGATAAGTGTACGGGTAGCCGGTGTGGTTGGTGTTGCGATCTGATCGATCACTCTATTATTCCAGCTCTTACTGCTGTATTCGTTCCACCGCGTTACAACCGAGCATTGATTTCAATCGTTCGTTTTCAAACAAAATCAGGGATGATTGGCCACAAAATCATGCAGAACGATGATGGCAATCGTGGTGTTGTTGATGACAAGATTCCTACCGATATTGCAGCTGATTCTGGTGCCGTAACGGTACCAAGCACCCAGACTGCTACCAGCGAAGACCGCATTGTGGAATCACTCTATCGCCATGTCATCGAATCGATGTGTCAAGACGTAGCGTCGAACATGCACGAGTTGATCAAAACTGGAGCGGGCGATGTAGTTCCGTCGTCGTGGAAATTGTTCATGGGAACAAAAATACCAACACGAAGGGAATTGTATCCAGAACTCTACAATGGAAGCGATTTTAACGCTGCGAGCGAAGGCAACAAAAATGAAGAAGATACCAGGGAAGGAGGTGATGAAGCGGGTGAGAATATGGACCCTAAAACCCTAAATAGAATAAGGATGACGGACGAAGAAATACAAGGCCTCCTCGACAAATATGCTGTGGATCTTCCAACTTCATCGTCATATTCGAATGTATCACCGACAGTGAGTAGAAAGAGGCGCACGCCACGGGATATGGCAGAGGAGGAGGAAGAGCGCCGTTTGTTGTCCAAAATTAAGAAGGGAAAGGAAAGCAACTACAAGGACGATAGTGAAGACATCGAGGATGATGTTACGAATGGTGACGACGACGACGACGACGACGAAGACTTCAAAATGGATGATGCAGAGGGGGACGACGATGATGACGATGATCTAGGTGGGGCGCAGAAAAAGAAGCGAACGCTGTCGTCCTCTTCGGCTACACCTTCTACAGACTCTATAGCAGAACCAGCAATAACTACCGATCTACCAAGCAGCAGTTCTAACAGCATTAGCAATATCAACAGCCACCATCCAAAAACAGATATATGGGGGAAAACTCCGTCAAAGGAACCCAAAAATCGTCTCTGCCTATGCCAGCTATGTGGTCGACTTGTTAGCACGTCTCGGTTTGCGAGTCACCTCGATAAGTGCATGGGCTTGTCCACGAGCCGAGGAGGACCCTCGTCAATATCATCATCCACGGCCAGCGCGAAAAATATGTTATTGTCGTCAGGAATGCTCACGAAAAAAGCAAAAAGGGGAAGCTCACTTACGAAGAAGTAATGCAAAAGGCACAAATAACTTCTAAGGAGATCTGAACATTACGGTTGGTTCGAGTCAAGTTAAAGCTATGGAGTGCAGCAGTTCATAAACAATCGAGTGAGTAATGATCTTTAATTTATTTTACAGGGTTTTGGTGCAACGGCGTCCATTGTTCGTCTAGCATGATAAATAGCGAGTCAGATTTTTCTTTATTTCAGACTCATGGTACAACTGTCATTAGGAAGGAAATTGCATGAACCTACCCCCGATAATGCTTGAAAGTTACTTGAAAGATCCCGAAGCAGGAGCGTAGGGAACAATACATCGTATTGCAATCATTGCCAAGCAATGCGCGGCTTCTTCTTATAGCAATGAGGGATTTGTAGAAGTCTAACGGTGAAGCGATACTCTTCTTCTAAAACGCGCAAGAAAATAACTCAGCATGCTGCGCAGAACGTTCGTTCCAGTATTCTCAATGAGTGCAAGGAATTCATCTTTTCTGCTTCGGTGATTACCACTGAAAGGCATCGCAACTTTCATCAGATCTCTTTTTTAAAACATGTTGACGACGTCTAAGCAGTCAATGCTGCCGTTCGATTGACAAACTATCCAGATGTCATGTCCAGCACGCCGCCGGAATATGGAATGTCCTCGTCGTCGTCGTAACAACCAACCAGTACTTTGAGATCTATGAGCTCGGTAGCACCGCCGGTTTGCCAGAACAAACTGGGGAGATCTTCAGGACCACGCTCGTAATAGGATCCCAGCTTCGATTGCGCAACCATTTCCCGTCCGGCCTGCAAGCCAATCACCAAGGAATCTGGACCAAAGCTTATGCCAAAGTCTGGATCATCGCGGGCGCAGGCCAATCCACCACCTCCAACCTTTCGGAGTTTTTGGAATCTTGTTGGTTCCTCTTCGTTTTTCTTGCTTCGTCGTTCGTAAAACAAAAAGGCAGCCACGGAGGGTCTTGCTCCTCCCAGCGAGGACTGACCCTTTGGATTGTAACCCCCGCATACTCTACCATTCTCATCGGTGGTAATTATCACCGACGCCCCCTTTCCATCCACTGCGCTATGGAAGGCGGTAGGATTCCAGCCATCTCGGTTGGCATCGTAGACCAGCTGTAAAGCTCTAGATTGCAGCTGGGTGTTTTTTAGCAGGGGTCGAACCAGTTTTGCTTCCGGAATATTAGCATCTTCCTCGACATATAAAATATTGAGCTCGTACGTTGCCGGATACTGTTCAGGATACTGCAATTGCCGGGCGCTCTCTGACGATTCTGATGACTTGCTTGGTTCAAACAAGTTTTCAAACCAGCCGTAACAAGCTGATGGAACACGTTGCTGTTGCTGTTTATTCTCATGCCATCTGCGATAATGATTCGTGTCTGACATGCGCTTTGACGACGACGAGCAATCCCAACAGCCAAAACCAAAGCTGCAGTGATGGAGCTGTGGGCAATTGCCCATCTTGAATCCTACTGTTGAATGTGCGCTGCTTATCAAGAGACATTGCATCAGACATAATGTAATGGAGGGTTTCCTGCTCGTCATTCTGAAGCCTGCAGAAAAGTCCGTGACGACTCGTTCGCACAATTTTGTGCTGATAGTCTATTTGTAGCAATTTGAAAGGCAACAAGAGCATCGGTGGTTGTTTTTGTTGCCGGCACTGAGTAGAAGTTCTTCTGATTTAAGCGCAGTTGTTCCCAAGTGCTCTTAGCCTGAGTTATTGGGTCATTCCCGTTATTCTAGATCTCTAAATTTTTGGTCTGTCAGTCCATCAGCATTTGGAGTTTTTGACTCTAGATTTAGAGTTTTTAGAACCGGTCGAAGCACCCGGTTCTAAAAACTCTAAATCTAGAGTGGAATCCACGAACCAA